>JAHIAM010006796.1:0-35018 GCA_021605205.1 Aegilops longissima
CGTTCTCGGTCAATAACCAACGGGATCTGGATACCCATGTTGGCTCCCATTTCCACGATGATCTCATCGGATGAACCACGATGTCAAGGACTCAACAATCCTATTCAATTCCCTTTGTCTAGCGGTATTGTACTTGCGAGATTGATGTCGGTATCCGATACCTTGTTCAATCCTTTTCGGCAAGTCTCTTTACTCGTTCCTAACAATCATCCGTTCAACTCCTTGTCAATTGTACTATATGATGTCCCCAGTGGGCGAGATACCTCTCCGTCCGCGGATGACAAATCATCTCGATTCGTCCAACCCAGACACTTTCGGAATACCCTAGTGCACCTTTAAGCCACCCGATTCGTTGGGCGTTTGGTACACCAAAGCATTCCTCTTTCCGGAGTTGCACAATCTCATGGTCAAATGATACTTGACATTAGAAAAGCTTTGCCCGAACTATGATCTTTGTGCTGGCTTAGGTTTGGGTCTTGTCCATCACATCATTCTC
Organism: Aegilops longissima; assembly: GCA_021605205.1. Classification (NCBI taxonomy): domain Eukaryota; kingdom Viridiplantae; phylum Streptophyta; class Magnoliopsida; order Poales; family Poaceae; genus Aegilops; species Aegilops longissima. The sequence goes on from JAHIAM010006796.1 coordinate 497, forward strand.
CAAATGATGTGATCCGTTATCAACGACATCCAATGTCCATGGTAAACCGTAACCATCTTTGATCAACGAGCTAGTCAACTAGAGGCTTACTAGGGACATGGTGTTGTTATTATCCACATGTATGAGTTTCCTATCAATACAATTATAGCATGGATAATAGCGATTATCATGAACAAGGAAATATAATAATAACTAATTTATTATTGCCTCTAGGGCATATTTCCAAATCTCCCACTTGCACTAGAGTCAATAATCTAGTTCACATCGTCATGTGATTAACCGATAGGTCACATCGCCATGTGACCAACACCAAAGTTTACTATCGTAAACTAGTTCACATCATCATGTGATTTAGACTCTGAGTTGGTTTGATCATGTTTTGCTTGTGAGAGGTTTTAGTCAATTCGAACCTTTCAGATCCGTGTGTGCACAAATTTCGTCAATTAATGCTTCCAGCTCCACTTGGATCTATTCCAAATGGTTGTCCACTATCGTATCCGGTTTGCTACTGAGTCATTCGGATAGGTGTAACCATCGGCGTAACGTTCGCGAACTCTTTATCATCTCCAAATAAAACATGTCCTTTTACTCTAAGGACAATTTTATTTTCCAATGATCCATTCTGGATCATTCTTGCCTTAGTGACTCATGGCAAGGCATACTTAGCGGTACGGCTAGCATACTATAGAGCCTATGTCTAAAGCATAGGGCGACCTTCATCCTTTCTCTCTTTTGGTGGTGGGCTTTAAGTCTTAACTTCATACCTTACATCTCATTACGAACTCCTTCTTTGGTGATCCATCTTGAACACCTTCAAGATCATGTCAAGTGTATGTACTCATTTGAAATGTTATAGCATTTTTGATCTATCCTTATAGATCTTGATGCTTATTGTTCAAAAGTAGCTTAATCCAGGTTTTCTATGAAAAACACTTCTTTCAACAACCCTATATGCTTTCTAGAATTTCTACATCATTTCGATCATCAATATGTCAACAACATATACTCATCAGAAATTCTATAGTGCTCCCTCTCACCTTTGGAAATACAAGTTTCTCATAAACTATATAAACCCAAAATCTTTGATCATCTCATCAAAGCGCATATTCCAACTCCGATGCTTACTCCAGTCCTTAGAAGGATTGTCTTTGGAGCTTTGCATACTTGTTAGCATCCTCAGATTGACAAAACCTTTTGGTTGTATCACATACAACCTTTCCTCAAGAATAACACCGAGGAAACAATGTTTTGACATCCTATCCGCAAAATTTCATAAATGCAGCTAATGCTAACAAGATTCCGACGGACTTAAGCATCGCTACGGATGAGAGAAAATCTCATCGAAGTCAACTCCTTGAACTTGTGAAAACTCTTCGCCACAAGTCGAGCTTTCACAGTGGTGACATTACCGCTCACGCCCTGGCCTTCTCTTAAAGATCCATTCATCTCAATGGCTTGCCGATCATCGAACAAGTCCACCAAAATCCATGCTTTGTTCGATATATGGATACTATCTCGGATTTCATGGCTTCTAACCATTTGTCGCGAATTTGGGCCCACCATTGCTTCTCCATAGCTCGTAGGTTCATTGTTGTCTAGCAACATGACCTTCAAGACAGTGATGCGTACCACTGGTAATACGCATCCTCGTCACCCCACGAGGTACGTTAGTGACTTGATCGAAACTTCATGATCACTATCATAAGCTTCTACTTCAATTGGTGTAGGCGCCACGAGAACAACTTCCTGTGCCCTGCTACACACTAGTTGAAATGACGGTTCAATAACCTCATCAAGTCTCCACCATCCTCCCACTCAACTTTTGAGACAAACTTTTCCTCGAGAAAGGACCCGATTCAAAACAATCCCTATTGCTTTGGATCTGAATTAGGAGGTATACCCAACTGTTTTGGGTGTCCTATGAAGATGCATTTATCCGCTTTGGGTTCGAGCTTATCAACTTGAAACTTTTCCACATAAGCGTCGCAGCCCCAAACTTTAAGAAACGACAACTTAGGTTTCTCCAAGCGTGTCGTCTCAGCGAATTCGTGGTACCCCATTAAAGTGAGTGCGGTTGTCTCTAATGCCTAACCCATGAGCGGTAGTAGTAATTCGATAAGAGATATCATAGTACGCACCATATCAATGAAGTGCAACTATGATGTTCGGACACACCATCATACTATGGTGTTCGAGTAGGTATTAATTGTGAAACAATTTGCACAATGTCTTAATTGTGTGCCAAAACTCAGAACTCAGATACTTATCTCTATGATCATATCATAGACATTTTATCCTCTTGTCACGATGATCTTTAACTTCACTCTGAAATTACTTGAACCATTCAATAATTCAGACTTGTGTTTCATCAAGTAAATACACTCATTATCTACTTAAATCATCCGTGAAGCAAGAGCATAACGATATTCCTTTGCATGCCTCAGCACTCATTGCACTGCACACATCAAAATGTGTTACTTCAACAAGTTGCTATCTTGTTCCATCTCATCAAACCGGGCTTTTCCGCTATCTTGCCCATGTGGTATGATTTGCATATCTCAAGTGATTCAAAATCAAGTGAGTCCAAACTATCCATCCAATGGAGTTTCATCATGATACACCAATAGACATGGTTTGCATGTCTCAAACTTTTCAAACCGAGTGAGTCCAAAGATCCATCAACATGGAGCTTCATGCTTTATACCAATATGACTTACATGGCGCGCACAAGTACGTGGTACTATCATTACTATCTTATATCTTTTGGCATGAAAATGTATCACTACGATTGAGATTCAATAAACCATTCTTTTAGGTGCTAGACCATTGAAGGTATTATTCAAATTAATGAGTAACCATTATTCTCCTTAAATGAATAATCAGACACATGCATATAATCCAATCATGTCTATGCTCAACGCAAACACCAAATAACAATTATTTAGGTTTAACACCAATCTCGATGGTAGAGGAGCGCATGATGGTTTTGATCATATCAACCTTTGGAAAACTTCCAACACGTATCGTCAGCTTCACCTTTAGTTAGTCTCCGCTTATTCCGTAGCTTTTGTTTTCGAAGTTACTAACACTTAGCAACCGAACCGTATCTAATAATTCTGGTGCTACTAGGAGTACTAGTAAAGTACACATTAACATAATGTATATCCAATATACTTCTATCGACCTTGCCAGCCTTCTCATCTACCAAGTATCTAGGGTGGTTCTCTTCAAAGGTCTGCCTTCTCATTACGTGTACACTTAGTCTCGGTTTGGGTTCAACCTTGGGTTTCTTCACCGAGCAGCAATCGATTTGCCGCTTCATGAAGTATCCCTTGTTGCCCTTCTTGAAACTAGTGGTTTTACCAACCATCAACAATTGATGCTCCTACTTGATTCTACTTTCGCGGTGTCAAACAACGCTAATACCTCAAGGATCATCATCTCTATCCTTGATATGTTATAGTTCACACGAAGCTCTAGCAGCTTGGTGGTAATGACTTTGGAGAAACATCACTATCTCATCCGGAAGATCAACTCCCACTCGATTCAAGTGATTGTTGTACTCTGATTAATCGAGCACAAGCTCAACGATTGAGCTTTTCTCCCTTAGTTTGTAGGCTAAGAAAATCGCCGGAGGTCTCATACCTCTTGACGCGGCACGAGCCCCGAAATCCCAATTTCAGCCCTTGAAACATCTCATATGTTCCATGACGCTTCAAAATGTCTTTGGTGCCTCAACTCTAAACCGCTTAACTCAACTATCACGTAGTTATCAAACGCAGTATGTCCGATGTTCGCAACATCCACAAACGACGCTTGGGGTTCAAAGATAACCGAAAGGTGCATTAAGCGACATAAGCTTTCATCGTCTCGTGATAATCGCCATCGCCAACTTTCAACTATATTTTCTAGGAACATATCTAAACAAGGGAACTAAAGCGCGAGCTTATGACATAATTTGCAAAGATCTTTTGACTATGTTCAGATAATTAAGTTCATCTAATGAACTCCCACTCGATAGACATCCCTCCGGGTCATCTAAGTGATTACATGATCCGAGTCAACTCAGGGCCGTGGTCCGATCATCACGTGAGACGGACTAGTCATCATCGGTGAACATCTTTCATGTTGATCGATCTACTATATACGACTCATGCTCGACCTTTCGGTCTCTCGTGTTCCGAGGCCATGTCTGTGACATGCTAGGCTCGGCTGGTTAACCCTAGTGTATTATGCGTGTGTTCCGAGGCCATGTCTCAGACATGCTAGGCTCTTCAACACCGCTGTATGTGAACGTAAGAATCCATCACACCCGATCATCACGTGGTGCTTAGAAGCTTATTTAACTTTAGCAACGGTGCACAGTTAGGGGAGAGCACTTCTTGAAATTGTTGTAAGGATCATCTTATTTACTACCGCTTTCTAAGTAAACAAGATGCATAAACATAATAAACATCACATGCAATTATATAGTAGTGACATGATATGGCCAATATCATATAGCTCCATTGATCTCCATCTTCGGGCTCCATGATCATCATCGCACCGCATGACACCATGATTCCATCATCATGATCTCCATCATCGCTTCTTCATGAAGTTGTCTCGCCAACTATTACTTCTACTACTATGGCTACCAAGTTAGCAATAAAGTAAAGTAATTACATGGCGTTGTTTAATGACACGCAGGTCATACAATAAATAAAGACAACTCCTATGGCTCCCGCCGGTTGTCATACTCATCGACATGCAAGTCGTGAATCCTATTACAAGAACATGATCAATCTCATACATCACATATCATTCATCACATTCTTCTGGCATATATCACATCACATAGCATACCCCGCAAAAACAAGTTAGACGCCTCTAATTGTTGTTGCATGTTTTACGCGGGCTGCTATGGGTTTCTAGCAAGAACGCTTTCCTACGCAAAACCACAACGTGATATGCCAATTGCTATTTACCCTTCATAAGGACCTTTTCATCGAATCCGCTCCGACTAAAGTGGGAGAGACTGGCACCCGCTAGCCACCTTATGCACCAAGTGCATGTCACCGGTGGAACCCGCCTCACGAAGAGTACGGTAAGGTCGGTCCGGCCGCTTCATCCCACAATACCGTCAAACAAGATTGGACTAGTAACGGTAAGCATATTGAACAAAATCAACGCCCACAACTACTTTGTGTTCTACTCTGCAAAGAATCTACGCAATAGACCTAGCTCATGATGCCACTGCTGGGGAACGAGCAGAAATTCAAAATTTTCCCACGCGGTCACCAAGATCTATCTATGGAGAAACTAGCAACGAGGGAAGGAGAGTGCATCTACATACCCTTGTAGATCACTAAGCGGAAGCGCTCAAGTGAACGGGGTTGAAGGAGTCGCGATTGCCGTGATTCAAATCACCGGAGATCCTAGTGCCGACCGGACCGGACTCCGCTGCTCAACACACGTGACAGCCCGGTGACGCCTCCCACGCCTTGATCCAGCAAGGAGAGAGGGAGAGGTTGAGGAAGACTCCATCCAGCAGCAGCACAACGGCGTGGTGGTGGTGGAGGAGCATGGCATCTTGCAGGCTTCGCCAAGCATCACAAGAGAGGAGGAGGAGGAAGAAGAGACGCAGGGCTGCACCAACAGAGATCGAATCGCTGCTGCTATGGGCAGCCCTAGGCCTCATATATATAGGGGAAGGGAGGAGTGCACCCTCTAGGGTTCCCACCCCAGAGGGGCGGCAGCCCCAGATGGGATCAAGGGGAGGCGGCCAAGAGGGGAGAGAGGGGAGGCGCCCACTAGATGGGCCTTAAGGCCCATCTCGACCTAGGGTTTCCCTTCCTCCACTTCCCACGCCTTTGGCCTTGGTGGGCGCCCCAGCCCACCTAGGGGCTGGTCCCTCCCACACTTGGCCCACGAGCCTTCTCGGGGCAGGTGGCCCCACTTGGTGGACCTCGGACCTCCCCGTGGTCCCAGATATTACCGATATCACCCAAACTTTTCCGTGACCAAAACAGACTTCCCATATATAAATCTTTACCTCCGACCATTCCGAACTCCTCGTGACGTCCGGGATCTCATCCGGACTCCAACAACATTCGTAACCACATACAAACTTCCTTTATAACCCTCAGCGCCATCGAACCTTATGTAGACTTCACGGTTCGGGAACTATGCGATATGACCGAGACGTTTCCCGTCAATAACCAACAGCGTATCTAGATACCCATGTTGGCTCTACATGTTCCACGATGATCTCATCGGATGAACCACGATGTCAAGGACTCAATCAATCCCGTATTAAATTCCCTTTGTCTAGCGGTATTGTACTTGCCCGAGATTCGATCGTCGGTATCCCGATACCTTGTTCAATCTCGCTACTCGCAAGTCTCTTTACTTGTTCCGTAACACATCATCCCGTGATCAACTCCTTGATCACATTGTGCACATTATGATGATGTCCTCACCGAAGGGGCCCAGAGATACCTCTCCGCCACACGGAGTGACAAATCCTAGCCTCGATTCGTGCCGCACCCAATGCACACTTTCTAGAGATACCGAGTGCACCTTTATAGCCACCCAGCATACGTAGGACGCTTGGTACACCCAAAGCATTCCTACTGTATCCGGAGTTGCACAATCTCATGGTCTAAGGAAATGATACTTGACATTAGAAAAGCTTTAGCATACTAACTACGCATCTTTGTGCTAGGCTTAGGTTTGGTTTTGTCCATCACATCATTCTCCAAATGATGTGATCCCGCTATCAATCTATATCCAATGTCCATGGTCGTGAAACCGTAACCATCTGCTGATCAACGAGCTAGTCAACTAGAGGCTTACTAGGGACATGGTGTTGTTCATGTATCCACACATGTATCTCGAAGTTTCCTATCAATACAATTATAGCATGGATAATAAACGATTATCATGAACAAGGAAATATAATAATAACTAATTTATTATTGCCTCTAGGCATATTTCCAACAGCAATTCCTACAAGCATATGTTCCTCCCTCATAATAATTTTCAGAGAATCATGAATGAATTCAACAATATAAATAGCATTATTTTCATGATCTACAAGCATAGAAAATTTACTACTTCCACATAAGCAAAATTCTTCTCATTCGAATAGGGAGTATACTCAAGAAAATAATTATCATGTGAGGCATAATCCAATTGAAAACTAAAATCATGATGACAAGTTTCATGGTTATCACTATTCCTAATAGCATACAAGTCATCACAATAATCATCATAGATTCTCATAATCAATTGGAACCTCTTCCAAATAGTGGAATCATCACTAAATAAAATTGACACTCTTCCAAATCCACTTTCATATTCATCACAATAAGATTTAACATCCTCCAAAATAGTGGGATCACTACTTCCTAAAGTTTACACCTTCCAAACCCACTTTCATCAATATAATCATCATAAATAGGAAGCATGCTATCATCAAAATAAATTTGCTCATCAAAGCTTGGAGGAAAAATATATCATATTCATCAAACATAGCTTCCCCAAGCTTGTTGCTTGCATATCATTAGCATCATGGGTATTCAAAAAATTCATACTAACAACATTGCAATCATGCTCATCATTCAAAGATTTAGTACCAAGCATTTTAAAGCATTCTTCTTCTAGCACTTGAGAACAATTTTCCTTTCCATCATACTCACGAAGATATTAAAAGACGGGTTTATGAGACAAACTCAATTCCATTTTTTGGTAGTTTTGTTTTATAAACTAAAATAGTGATAAAACAAGAAACAAAAGATTCAGTTGCAAGATCTAAAGATATACCTTCAAGCACTAACTCTGCAACGGCGCCTTTAAAAAGAGCTTAGTTTGTGGTGTGAGTGAGTGCCGCCATTTAGCCTCCCCGCAACGGCCAGAAAGAGTTTGATGTCTACTACGCAACCTTATTCTTGTAGACGTTGTTGGGGCTCAAGTGCACATGTTTGTAGGACATTAGCAAATTTCCTCAAGTGATGACCTAAGGTTTATCAATCCGTGGGAGGCGAGGATGAAGATGGTCTCTCTCAAACAACCCTCGCAACCAAATAACAAAGAGTCTCTTGTGTCCCCAACACACCCAATACAATGGTAATTTGTATAGGTGCACTAGTTCAAGTAAGAGATGGTGATACAAGTGCAATATGGATGGTAGATATGGATATTTGTAATCTAAAATAATAAAACAGCAAGGTAACAAGTGATAAACGGAGCGTAAACGGTATTGCAATGATAGGAAACAAGGCCTAGGGTTCATACTTTCACTAGTGCAAGTTCTCTTAACAATAATAACATAAATAGATCATATAACAGGCCCTCAACATGCAACAAAGAGTCACTCCAAAGCCACTAATGGCAGAGAACAAACGAGAGATTATGGTAGGGTACTTGAACCACCTCAAAGTTATTCTTCGGATCGATCTATTAAAGAGTTCTGTACTAGAATAACACCTAAGACACAAATCAACCAAACCCTAATGTCACCTAGATACTCCATTGTCACCTCAAGTATCTGTAAGCATGATTATACGATATACATCACACAATCTCAGATTCATCCAACCAACACAAAGTACTTCAAAGAGTGCCCCAAAGTTTCTACCGAGAGTCAAGAACGCAGCCAACCCCTATGCATAGGTTCATGAACCCGCAAATTGGTCACCAAACATACATCAAGTGGCACATGATATCCCATTGTCACCACAGATAAGCACGGCAAGACATACATCAAGTGTTCTCAAATCAAAGACTCAATCCGATAAGATAACTTCAAAGGGGAAACTCAATTCATCACAAGAGAGTAGATGGGGAGAAACATCATAAGATCCAACTATAATAGCAAAGCTCATGATACATCAAGATCGTGCATAGAGGGAACACGACAGAGAGAGAGAGAGAGAGAGAGAGAGAGAGAGAGAGAGAGAGAGAGAGAGATCAAACACATAGCTACTCGGTACATACCCTCAGCCCCGAGGGTGAACTACCTCCGCCTCGCCATGGAGAGCGCCTGGATGATGAAGATGGCCACCGTGATGGGTTCCTCCCAGCAGGTGAGGGAACGGCCTCCCGAGAGGTTTTTGGTGGCTACAGGGCTTACGGTGGCGGAACTCCCGATCTATCTTGATATTCATGGTTTTAGGTACGAGGAATATATAGGCGAAAGAAGTCGGTCGGGAGGTGCTTGAGGGGCCCACGAGACAGGGGCCGTGCCCTAGGGGGGGCGCCTCCTATCTCGTGGAGTCTCGAGATCTTTCGACTTGAACTCCAAGTCTCCGTGATCATATTCTTCCCAAAAATAACGCTGCCAAGGTTTCATTCCGCTTGACCCGCTTGATATTCCTTTTCCTCAAATATCAAACAGTGCAATAAAACAGCAATATGGGCCTGGTCCTCCGTTAATAGGTTAGTCCCAAAAGTAATATAAAAGTGTATAATAAAGCCCATAATCATTCAAAACAGGTAATATAATAGCATGGAACAATAAAATTATAGATACGTTGAGACGATCACTTACCAAAGATGTCATACTGTTCGGGCGGTATTGTTGGATGAGGCGTCTTGACCGAAGACATTACTGCCAGACGCTTACGCGAGACTGGTTCTACCGATGTGCTTTGTACACAGTGGTCTGGCGGGTGTCGGCCCAACTTTAGTTGAACTGAAAAGCTATACCGGTCCTTGAGAAGGTTAAACATCACTAACTTGATTAACTATCGCTGTGTAGCCACTGCATCCCAATGGATCAAGTCTCGTGCTCGTGTGTCATCCCTCGATCAGAATGCCGACACCACACAAGATTTCAAGGATTTATAGCAGAGTAGCAATAACACACTTATTACAACGTTGTCCACAAGGGAACTTATTACAATAATATGGCTTAAGGCCATCTAATAATAACAGCGAAGGCTTGGAAGATAAGTGAGTCCATCAACTCCATCGGCATCATCGAGTATAGAACCACCACCTAACACCTTACTGTCGTTCAAAAGTCTCGCAACATGAAAGTTGCAGCCCAAAACGGTCAAGACATGGAATATGCCGCAAAGCAACACATAGAGAGTAATGAAGGAATAAGCCTATACTACATGCATATATGGCTGGTGGTAAAGCTCTATGGTTACATTTTGCATAAAGCTAGTTTTTTCCTACAACAAAGGAATAATTTTATTTAACTATCATGGTGGTTGTTAAACATTGAGAATGGTTGATAAGATCCTCAATCCCAATTAAAAGTACTCATCAAAACCCAATAACATTTATTAGAAGTAACATGTTGAGACTCACATGATATTCAAGTACTAGATACTCAAAACGTCCATAACCGGGGACACGGCTAATCATGATTAGTTTATACACTCGCAGAGGTTTCATGACTTTTCCCCACAAGACTCGACGCCTCCGCTTGGTTCTCGTGACTACATGGTGTTTGAGAAACGGATGACCGAGACACGCTCTTCGTAAGCACTAGCACCTTACATGTGGGTAGACCGCACTCAACCTACATCCCCTACATCAGCTAGCCTACCCGTAAGAGTTCGCACAACTTACTCAACTATGCCAGAGCCCATATTGGCTTGTGGCTGCACACGGAAGTTTCCAGCTTGAATAATCTTATGATCCCTTAGAGCCCGGGTGGCGGTCCAAGAAATACAGTAAGTCTCGATAGAAACCAGTGCCTCAATCCACCCAGATGTGTGTTTAGGTTGCCACCTTAGATAAACCATTAATTAACAATCTCACATCTGTCATGGATATTCACTCACCCAATCCACGCCTACTAGCATAGCATGGCATAATAAGCAAACGAGAAGTAACTCCCAAGGTTTCATAAGAAAACAGTAATAGGTACTACCTCAATCTACTTCCCATCCCACAATTTAATTAGATCCTAATCATGCAAGTGTTTGAGGATTGATCTAATGCATAAAACTGGGTAGTAGAAAAGGTATGATCAAGTGTTACTTGCCTTGTCGATGATCCGCCAAACCTAGAGATTCAAGTAACAAGCGACGACATTCGGTGATCTATCGCATAAACAACAAGCATACAATAAGTACTCATCTAATGCATGTGGAAATCTCGAATAAAAGATCTAACCAGAGTTCAACTTAAGAACCCTGGTTGCAAAAGAATCAAATCAAATAAAACATCGAAAGTCGAAAGTCAAGAGAGAACGACTCTGCTTTAGCAATTTGAAACTAGGTCAAAATTTTACAGTAGCAAAACTTTGTTTAAGTAGGTTAGTCGAACGGCGGTTTCAGAACTAAACTCCAGCGCTTGAATCACCCGATTCATAAACGAGCGAGAAAATAAACAGATTTGAAAATTGAATCGAAATCGAATCGAAAATAACGGATTAAATCCGATTAAAAGAAAAACGATTAACAGCTTAAAACGACGGACGCTCGTTAACAGTAAACTAACCGATTTAACATGTTCATTGAAACAAACGGTCGGTGAACGCTCACTAGTTTATAAAACCGAAAAAATATATAAAAACAATCTAGGGTTTTTTTAAAAACCGAATAACGCGAGAAAACCGGATCGGTTTTTGAAACAAAACCGACCGGGGCGCGGCGAGGTGGCTACCTCGCGAAGTCGCCATGGGCTCTGGCTCGCGGGCCGGGCGACGGGCGGTGGTGGCAAGGGTCGGGTGGGTGGCGACATGGGCGGCGACACAGAAGGCGGCGGCGGCGGCTTCAGCAAGCGGCGGCGGTTCGGCGGGCAAGGGCATGCAAGATGGGATGAGGAGAGAGGGGGGGTCGGCGGTTATAAAGGAGGGGGGGGCCCGTGCCTTGGGGGAGGGCGCACATGGCGGGCGAGCGAGCGACTCGGCCAAGGCGGCGGCGGCGAGTTCTCCTCTCGGGAGCGCCATGAGGGGAGGGCTACTGGCTGGGCGGCTCGGCCTACTGGTCGGGCCTTTGGCCTGCAAGGCTTTTTTTAAAACCAAACTAAACGAATTTAAAATAAAACCAAACGAACTCCAAATTAAATAAAATTAATTTTCCCCACTCCTAAAAATGAGTCTAACAAAATGAATTTAAAACGGGCAAAATGCATATTTTAAAATACTCATTTTTCTCCCTAAAGCAAATAAACTTTAAAAACCAAAATTTGATTTATTTATTAAATCTTCATTTTTCCTAAATGTTGGGAAAGTCATATTATTCCCTCTTCAATTTTTTTATCGGAAAAACTTTGAAGATAAATAAATAAACTAAATGATCCTATTTTCAAAATTTGAGAAATCCCAAATATGAAAATAATGAAATCTCCAACTCTCTCCGAGGGTCCTTGAGTTGCGTGAAATTTTCTAGGATCGGAAAATGCAGAAAATATGATATGCATGATGACTAATGTATAACATTCCAAATTGAAAATTTGGGATGTTACAAACCTACCCTTATGATGAATCTCTCTCGAGATTCGGGTTGGCTAGAAAATAGGTGAGGGTGGTCCTGAGCAAAACTTCCTCTTTCCCTGTGGCTTCATCTTCGCAGTGGTGGCTCCATCGAACCTTGCAAAACTTGATAACCTTGTCATGCAGTAACTCACCGGCATAGTCGAGAATCTTAACCGTTTTTCCTCATATGTTAAGTCATCCTTCAACCGATTGCTTCCAAAGGGCAATCGTGTCTCTTAACGGTATCTCGCTATCTCGGGTGACATTTCTTCACCGAGAAACATGGAATACATCATGAACTCGACAGTCCTTCCGCAATTCCAGCTTATAAGCAACTTCTCCCATGCTGTAAAATCTTATATGGTCCAACTAAACGTGGTGCTAACTTTCCTTAACTCCAAAACGCTTAACTCAAGCGGGATACTCTAAGATATACTCTGCTCCAACTTCATACTCAATCGCTGGCGCTTTGAATCTGCATAGCTCTTCCGTTCGGATCGGGCTACCTTTGAGCCTATCTCAATCAGTTTAACCTTCGCCGATTTTAATCAAATCTGGTCCAAACAATTGACGATCTCCAGCCATTCGCCCCATGACAACGGTGTCCTCGCATCTTCTTCCATACAGAGCCTCGAAGGTGCCATCTTCAAGTTGGTTTGGTAATCGTTGTTATAAGAAAATTCTGCATACGGCAAATTATCATCCCAACTAGATCCATAATCTAGTGCACAAGCTCTCAAAGATATCCTCCAAAATCTGATTGACTTCTCTGCCGTCCATCGGTCTCGTGGGTGGAAAGCTGTATCAATTCCACCGTTCCCAATGTTTCGTGTAACCGTTCCAAAATTTTGAGGTAAATTGGGTTCCTCTATCTCGATACAATACTCCTCGAACTCCGTAAACACACAATTCTGGTCATGTATATCTTTGCCAACTTAGCACCGCTATAGGTAGTCTTGATCGAATAAATGAGCTACCTTCGCAAGCGGTCGACTATAACCCAAATCGAGTCATATCCCGAACGGGTCTTTGGCAAACCTGTGATGAAATCCATGCCTAGTTTATCCCACTTCCATTCGGTATCGGCAATGGTTGTAACAATCCCGCCTGGCTTCGATGTTCTCGCCTTTACCGACATACATCGCAAACTGCTACATACTCCGCAATATCCTTCTTCATTCCGTCCACCGTAAAGTATTCTTCAAATCCAAATACATCTTGGTATTTCCGGTGAATCGAATAGGGTGAATCATGAGCTTCTTGCAAAATCAACTTCCCGATCTCCGGGTCATTGGGCACATAAACACGGTCCTCAAACCATAGGGTGTCGTGCTCATCCTCACGAAACTTTTAGCCTTTCCTTTGCTCATTTTCTCCTTTATAGAGGCAACTTCCTTATCCGCCTTTTGGGCTTCTCTCGATTTTGTCCATCGCTGTTGATCGAATCTCCAATGCTGCTACATAGCCTCTGAACTATTTCCAAACATAGCTCTCAAGGTCCTCGCTAACTCATTGGGTATCCCTCCCATCATTAGGGTATTGACGGGTTTCACGGCTCAATGCGCCCGCTACTTACATTAGCCTTCCGGGTGATAATGTAATCTCATATCATAATCCTTGATAAGCTCTAACCATCTCCTCTCGCTCGAGATTTAATTCTTCCGTGTGAAAATGTATTTCAAACTCTTATGATCCAGATATACTTCAAAATGATTTCCAATGAGAAAATGTCTCCATGTCTTCAAGACATGCACAACGGCTGCTAACTCCAAATCATGTGGCATAATTTAACTCATGGGCTTAAGTTGTCGGAAGCATACGTAAACAACTCTTCCTTCCTCGCATAAGCATCGCCCAAGTCCTCGACGGAAGCGCCGTAATACACCTCATAATCCTTAGTTTGATCCGCAATATTAAAACCGTGAGGTAACCAATCTTTCTTCAACTCCGAAAACTTGCCTCACAGTTCTCAGTCCATATGAATTTATTATCCTTCTTCAACAATTCTGTCATAGGCTTTGCAATCCTTGAGAAATTCTCAATGAATCTTCGTAGTATCTCGCAGTCCAAGGAAACTCAATCTCTCCAACTGTCGTTGGTGCTTCCCATTTGGTTACGGTTTCAACCTTTGTGGGGTCAATCGCTATTCCTTCTCCGGATATAACATGTCCGAGAAATCCAACTTCCTTTAGCCAAAACTCACACTTGCTGAACTTGGCATACAACCGGTGTTCCTCGCCCAAAACCAATCTCAAATGTTCCTTATGTTCTTCTTCATTTTCGAGAAAATCAAAATATCATCAATGAACACCACGATTTAACTTATCCAAAAACTCCATAAACACTTTGTTCATCGTGTTCATGAAATAGGCTGGTGCTTAGTCATCCAAATGACATAACGGTATACTCATACAGTCCATATCTCGTGGTAAACGCTGTCTTGGGTATGTCCTGCCCCAATCTTCAATCGATGGTACCTCGATCAGAATCGATCTTGGAAAACACTTTAGCTCCTTGCAAACGATCAAACAGATCATTTATCATAGGTAGTGGGTACTTGTTCTTGATTGTTACTTCATTCAATCCACGATAATCAACAACCATTCTTAACGATCCATCCTTCTTTCCACTAACAATACGGGTGATCCCCAAGGTGAAGAACTTGGGCTAATAAAACCTTTATCCAATAGTTCCTTAATCTGCTTCTTGATTTCGCCAAACTCGTAAGGGCATCCCAGACGGTCGCTTCGATATCGGGCCTGCTCTCGCAACAACTCGATCAAAACTCAATGTCTCTATCCGTGGCATTCCCGCAACTCTTCCGAAATACATCAGAAAATCCTTCACCATCGGTACTTCTTCCCGCACCACCTCCCGATAAGCAATTTACTTGCTTCTCCTCGCTCGCGCGCGGATACATACTTGATCCTTCTTCCTTCCGTGTGGTGAGCAAAATTGACTTTGTGGTGCAATCTATGTTCCTCCATACTTTGATAACCAATCCATTCCTAATATCACATCCAATCCTTGGGATTCCGTAACTATTAGGTCCGAGGGGAAAACATAGTGTCCAATCCTTAATGGCAACGATCACACCATTTACTAGCCATGTATTCTCGCTCCGGTGAGGTTACTAGCATGGGTGACCTAAGGGCTTGGGTCAGTAATTTGTACTTATCCACAAATCCCTTGATATGTATGAATGCGATGCACCAAAGATTTAAAAGAACAACCTGTAAATGACTTAACCAAAACTTACCGACATCGATCGGGCTGATCTTCAACCTCCTCCACATCAATGTGGTTCACCTGTCCCCTGCTGAAAGGGTTGGGCTTCTTTCAGAGCTTCCATTGCCATTTCCATTCTCGCCTTCTCGATACCATTTGCATAATGCCGCCTTAGGCACTTAAAACAAGTGATGTGACTCAGTTCACCTTGGATGGTGTTGACGGTTGGTGCGATTCTGTCCATTGCTTCCTCCATTCCCTGCTCCCATTCTTAGTGCCATTATGGTTATGCGAATTACCTCCATGGGTATGCTGAAACTGAATTCTGATTTAGGGTATAACGAGGCTTCATTGAGCTCCAGAGTTATACTTCCCCGTCCATACTTCCGCTATGGTTCTCAATTTGTCGCTGCTTTCCTTCAATCATGAGGGCTCGGCTCTACCAACTCCCGGTAGTTATTGAAACTTGCTACCATCAACGGCATGCTGAACTCATCATTCAGTCCTTCTAGAAACTTCTCCCGCTTAGTCGTGATCCGTAGCAACGCCATCCGGGGCATAACGCTAACTTATCAAATCATCCACATACCGCCAATGCCCTTCCTCCTTGGCGTGGTTATAAACTCACGCTTCTTCATGGCCATGGCTTCCGCCAAACATGGGCAAGGCGAAAGCTTGTCGAAACCGATCCCATGTGATGTTGTCACGGGTAAGTGGCTGTAAAATTCTCCCACCATGTCAGCAAGGGTCCTTCAAGCCGGTGTGCAGAAACTTCACTCTTTCTCCATCTCGTGCATCCCGCAGTGGTCAACTCCCTTCCTATCTTATGGAGCCAATCATCTGCTATAATCGGCTCGGTTATCGAATACACCGCGGATTCATCTAAGGAAACGAAGTCAAATGATCCGCAGTGGTGGTGGTGGTGGGTTGTTGTTGTTGTTGTTGCTCGGTTTCGCACCAATGTTTGAATGTGGTATTCTCCGCTGAATCAATTGGGTGATCTTCTCGCGGAAAACGAACCCGGGTCACGCCCTTGAGGCATCCGATGGGTTTAGAAAAGACGAGAAATTAAGAGTAGAATGGGGTCTAAGGAGAAACACTACCCAATGCTCATGAGCAAAACACACAAAATCACTTCATTCAATCAAACAAAGGGCTTACAACGATCTAACTATCGCAAAAGTGCGGTACTATAATGTTTACATGGAGGGAATACTACTAATATGTGGGGACTTCTACTAATTTGAACCGTGGAAGACTCCATGATGTCTGCCCAGCTTCGCCTTCAAAGTCGGGTTCACTTGGATCCAAATCGGTGTCGCCGATGTTGATGTAGTCGCTGGACAACCGACATACCGGTCTTCATTCCCGAGCGCCAACTTCTTCTTGAGTTCTTCGATCTCGCATTTAAGATCGTTATTGTGTCTTGCTAGAGCTACGATCTCGCCCATGTAGTCCTTGCGTAGTCTTTAGTTCTTCTTCAAGTTCGATGATCCTTCCTTTGCATTCTCGCAACTCCAACATATCATTGCACATCCGGTTCTCCGCGCCGAATGTGCTGGTTTAACTCCCGGATGAAAGCTGCAATGGATCTATCCTTCTGGTGCCGACTATCTCCCATTGTTCATCTCGCCGTCCGCAAATCTGGTAGATAGTGTCCTTGAGGTCTTCTTGATAAACTTCTCCAATGCGCCCCATGGTGATATGAGCTGCCATGCTCTTTCCTGCACTCCAAGTTGGTGCAATCAAAACACTATCTATAGGCTTGGTGATTGGGGTAATGTCCTTCCCGAACATGAGCTTGAATCTTCCAAGCCCTCTTCAGTGCAGAGTATGCTGAAAGTTCCGTGAAACTTGGTAGTCCAATGTTCAGTACTTGGTGACTTCTTCAAGTGAAATCCAAAAGGTGTGCCTTCATCCGTTGGGTGTACTTGATCTTCGCGTCTGCCATCCTAAAGAGTAGAAAAGATGAGGAGTTAGAAATGGGAAGAGAGTAGTGATCTATGGCTTTAACTTAGTGGTCGTGGTCTCACGGTCATTGCGGTGCTCGATACCATCTCTCAGAGAGACCGACCGAATGGATCAAGTCTCGTGCTCGTGTCATCCTCGGATCAAGAATGCCGACACCACACAAGATTCAAGGATTTATAGCAGAGTAGCAATCACACACTTATTACAACGTTGTCCACAAGGGAACTTATTACAATAATATGGCTTAAGGCCATCTAATAATAACAAAGGAAGGCTTGGAAGATAAGTGAGTCCATCAACTCCATCGGCATCACCGAGTATAGAACCACCACCTAACACCTTACTGTCGTTCAAAAGTCTCTGAACATGAAAGTTGCAGCCCAAAACGGGTCAAGACATGGAATATGCCGCAAAGCAACACATAGAGAGTAATGAAGGAATAAGCCTATACTACATGCATATATGGCTGGTGGTAAAGCTCTATGGTTACATTTTGCATAAAGCTAGTTTTTTTCCTACAACAAAGGAATAATTTTATTTAACTATCATGGTGGTTGTTAAACATTGAGAATGGTTGACAAGATCCTCAATCCCAATTAAAAAGTACTCATCAAAACCCAATAACATTTATTAGAAGTAACATGTTGAGACTCACATGATATTCAAGTACTAGATACTCAAAACGTCCATAACCGGGGACACGACTAATCATGATTAGTTTATACACTCGCAGAGGTTTGCATGACTTTTCCCCATTAAGACTCGATCGCTTCCGCTTGGTTCTCGTGACTACATGGTGTTTGAGAAACGGATGACCGAGACACAGTCTTTCGTAAGCACTAGCACCTTACATGTGGGTAGACCGCACTCAACCTACATCCCCTACATCAGCTAGCCTACCCGTAAGAGTTCGCACAACTTACTCAACTATGCCAGAGCCCATATTGGCTTGTGGCTGCACACGGAAGTTTCCAGCTTGAATAATCTTATGATCCCTTAGAGCCCTGGGTGGCGGTCCAAGAAATACAGCAAGTCCTCGATAGAAAGCAGGTGCCTCAATCCACCCAGATGTGTGTTTAGGTTGCCACCTTAGATAAACCATTAATTAACAATCTCACATCTGTCATGGATATTCACTCACCCAATCCACGCCTACTAGCATAGCATGGCATAATAAGCAAACGAGAAGTAACTCCCAAGGTTTCATAAGAAAACAGGTAATAGGTACTACCTCAATCTACTTCCCATCCCACAATTTAATTAGATCCTAATCATGCAAGTGTTTGAGGATTGATCTAATGCATAAAACTGGGTAGTAGAAAAGGTATGATCATGTTACTTGCCTTGTCGATGATCCGCGAAACCTAGAGATTCAAGTAACAAGCGGCGACTGGGTGATCTATCGCATAAACAACAAGCATACAATAAGTACTCATCTAATGCACAGGAAATCTCGAATAAAAGATCTAACCCTGGTTGCAAAAGAATCAAATCAAATAAAACATCGAAATTCAAAGTCAGAGAGAGAACGACTCGCTTTTAGCAATTTGAAACTAGGTCAAAATTTTACAGTAGCAAAACTTTGTTTAAATAGGTTAGTCGGAACGGCGGTTTCAGAACTAAACTCCAGCGCTTGAATCACCTGATTCCGATAAACGAGCGAGAAAATAAACAAATTTGAAAATTGAATCGAAATCGAATCGGAAAATAACGGATTAAATCCGATTAAAAGAAAACGACAAACAGCTAAAACGACGGACGCTCATAATGTAAACTAACCGATTTAACATGTTCATTGAAACGAACGGGTCGGTGAACGCTCACTAGTTTATAAAACCAAAAATATATAAAAACAATCTAGGGTTTTAAAAACCAATAACGCGAGAAAACCGGATCGGGTTTTGAAACAAAACCGACTGGGGCGCGAGGTGGCTACTCCCGCGAAGTCGCCGGGGGGCTCCTGCTCCGCTGGTCATGGCGACGGTGGCGGCGGGTGGCGGGTGGTCGATGGGCGGCGCTGGCGACGGCGAAGCGGCGGGCGCCTTTCTAAGCAAGTGGCGTTCTGGCTTGGGCGGGCGGGCGGGCGGGATGAGGAGAGAGGGGGGGTCGGCGGCTTATAAAGGAGGGGGGCTCGGTGCCTTGGGGAGGGGCACGGCGGGTATGAATGAGCCGGGACTCAAGCATGGCGGCGCAAGGAGCCTGCTCTCGCAAGGGAGCGAGGAGAGGGGCGGCCACGGCCTTGCGGGCCGGGCCTTGGCAGGTGCGCTTTTTTTAAACAAAACTAAACGATTTTAAAATAAAACCAAACTAACTCAAATGAAATAAAATTAATTTTCCCCACTCCTAAAAATGAGTCTAACAAATGAATTTAAAACGGGCAAAATGCATATTTTAAAATACTCATTTTTCCCTAAAGCAAATAAACTTTCAAAACCAAAATTTGATTTATTTATTAAATCTTCATTTTCCTAAATGTTGGGAAAGTCATATTATTCCCTTCAATTTTTTATCGGAAAACTTTTGAAGATAAATAAATAAACTAAATGATCCTATTTTCAAAATTTGAGAAATCCCAAATATGAAAATAATGAAATTCCAACTTCTCCGAGGGTCCTTGAGTTGCGTGAAATTTTCTAGGATCGAAAAATGCGAGAAAATATGATATGCATGATGACTCTAATGTATAACATTCCAAATTGAAAATTTGGGATGTTACACGCCAGGTTTTGATGCGAGGTAAGAACGGTTCTTGCTAAGCCCGTAGTATAGCCACGTAAAACTTGCAACAATAAAGTAGAGGCCGCCTAACTTGTTTTTTGCAGGCATGTTGTGATGTGATATGGTCAAGACGTGATGCTATATTTTATTGTATGAGATGATCATGTTTTGTAAACCGAAGTTATCGCAATCGCGTGGGAGCCATATGGTTGTCGCTTATTGTATGCAATGCAATTGTTGTAATTGCTTTTACTTTATCACTAAGTGGTAGCGATAGTGAGAAGCAATAGTTGGCTAGATGACAACGATAATGGATGGAGATCAAGGTGTCGTGCTTCGGTGACGATGGTGATCATGATTTTGCATTCGAGATGGAGATCACAAGCACAAGATGATGATGGCCATATCATATCACTTATATTGATTGCATGTGATGTTTATCTTTATGCATCTTATCTTGCTTTTGATTGATGGTAGCATTATAAGGTGATCTCTCACTAAATTTCAAGATAAAAGTCTTCTCCCCGAGTATGCGCTTATTGCCAAAGTTCGTCGTGCCTCTAAACCACGGATGATCGGGTGTGATAAGCTTCCACGTCCATCTACAATGGGTGCAAGCTGTTTTTCACACGCAGAATACTCAATAGTTCAAAGCAGCTATGCTTTACGGCTTAGAACCCGGACTTCAACGACGCTTTTGAACATCATGGAGCATATGAGATGTTCCCAGAGTTGAATTTAATATTTCAAGAAATGCCCTGACCGAGAGATATGAAGTTCCAATAAGTTCTACAGCTGCAAGATGGAGGAGAATAGTTCACACAAGAGCATATACACGTAATGACTGGGTATAACAATCACTTGATTCAATTGGGAGTTAATCTTCCGGATGATAGCGCCACGATGAATTTTCAATCACCGCCACCAAGCTACAAGAGCTTCGTGATGAACTATAATATGCAAGGGATGGATAAGAAAATTTCCGAGCTCTTCGCAATGCTAAAGGCTGCGGAGGTAGAAATCAAGAAGGAGCATCAAGTGTTGATGGTCAATAAGACCACCAGTTTCAAGAAAAAGGCAAAGGGAAAAGAAGGGGAACTTCAAGAAGAACAACAAACAAGTTGTTGCTCAAGAGAAGAAACCAAGTCTGGACCTAAGCCCTAGACTTAGTGCTTCTACCGCAAGCGATCGGTCACCGGAAGCGGAACTGCCCCAAGTATTTGGCGGATAAGAAGGATGGCAAGGTGAACAAAGGTATGTGATATACATGTTATTGATGTGTACCTTACCGAGCTCGCAGAGCACCTGGTATTTGATATCGGTTCTCGCGTTAATATTTGCAACTCAAACAAGGACTACGGATTAAGCGGACATCGGCTAAGGACGAGGTGATTTATGCGCTGGGAAATGGTTCCAAAGTCGATGTGATCGCTGGCGGCACGCTACCTCTACATCTACCTTCGTGATTAGTTTTAGACCTAAATAATTGTTATTTGGTGCCTGCTTGAGCATGAACATTATATCTGGATCTTGTTTGATGCGACACTGTTATTCATTTAAATATGAGAATAATGGTTGTTCTATTTATATGAGTAATATCTTTATGGTCATGCAACCTTAAAGAGTGTTCTATTTTGATGAATCTCGATAGTAGTAATACACATATTCATAATGTTGAAGCCAAAAGATGCAGAGTTGATAATGATAGTGAAACTTATTCGTGGGTAATCGCTGCTTAGGTCATATTGGTGTAAAGTTTATGAAGAAACTCCACACCGATGGACTTTTGAATCACTTGATACTTAAGTAACCATGCCTCATGGGCAAGATGACTAAAAACGCCGCTCTCCTAACTATGGAGCGAGCAACCCATTTCTTGGAAATCATACATACCGATGTATGTGGTCCAATGAACGTTGAGGCTCACGGCTAGCATCAAGTTATTTTCTCACCTTCACAGATGATTTGAGCAGATATGGGTATATCTACTTAATGAAACATAAGTCTCAAACATTTGAAAAGTTCAAAGAATTTCAGAGTGAAGTTGAAAATCATCGTAACAAGAAAATAAAGTTTATACGATCTGATCGTGGAGGAGAATATTTGAGTTACGAGTTTGGTTTACATTTGAAGCAATGCGAATAGTTTCACAACTCACGCCACCCGAACACCACAACGTAATGGTGTGTCCGAACGTCAGAATCGTATTTCTTTACTAGATATGGTGCAATCTATGATGTCTCATCGATTTATCGCTATCGCTTTGGGGTTATGCTTAGAGACGACCGCATTCACGCTAAATAGGCACCATCAAACCTGCTGAGACGACGCCTTTATGAACTGTGGTTTGGCAAGAAACCAAAGTTGTCGCTTTTAAAGTTTGGGGCTGCGATGTTTATGTGAAAAGCTTCAACCTGATAAGCTTGAACCCAAATTGGAGAAATGTGTCTTCATAGGATACCCAAAGGAAACTGTTGGGTACACGCTCTATCATGCATCCAAGGCAAGACATTTGTTGTTAAGAATGGATCCTTTCTAGAGAAGGAGTTTCTCTCAAAGAAGTGAGTGGGAGGAAAGTATAACTTGATGAGGTTGTTGGGGAACGAGTAATTTCAAAAATTTCCTACGCACACGCAAGATCATGGTGATGACATAGCAACGAGAGGGGACAGTGTATGTCCACGCACTGTGAGACCGTAAGCGGAAGCGCTATGACAACGCTGTTGATGTAGTCGACGCCTTCACGATCCGACCGATCCAAGTACCGAACGCACGCCACCTCCGAAGTTCAGCACACGCTCAGCTCGATGACGCATCCCCGACCATCCAGCAAAGTGTCGGGATGAGTTCCATTGACGCACGACGCAGGACGATGATGATGCCTCATCGCCAGGTTTCGCTTAAGCTCGCGACGATATGACCGAGGTGGAATATGGTGGAGGGGGGCACCGTGACACGCTAAGGAACCATCCGAGATCAACTTGTGTATTATGGGATGCCCCCTGCCCCTCAGAGCATAAAGGAGCAAGGGGAGGGGTGGCCGCCTAGGAGGAGGCGCGGCCAAGGAGTCCTACTCCCACCGAGTAGGACTCTCCTTTCCTTGTTGGAGGGGAAAGAGGGGAGAGGAGGAAGGAAAGGGGCCGCACCCTTGTCCAATTCGGACTGAGGGGGCTGCGCCGCCTTCCTTTCTCGCCTTCTCCTATTCCCGTATGGCCCAATAAGGCCCATATACTCCCGGCGAATTCCTGTAACTCTCCAGACTCAAAATACCCAATCACTGAACCTTTCCGAACTCCGAATATAGTCGTCCAATATATCGATCTTTACGCCTCGACCATTTCGAGACTTCGTCATGTCCCCGATCTCATCCGACTCCTAACCTTCGTACATCAAAACTCAGAAACTCATAATAAAACCGCATCGTGAACCTTGTTGCGCATGGATTCTACGGGTTCGAGAACTATGTAGACATGACCTAGAACTATTCTTGGTCAATAACCAATAGCGGAACCTGGATGCCCATATTGGTCTTTACATATTCTACTTAAGATCTTTATCGGTCAAACCGCATAACAACATATGTTGTTCCTTTGTCATCGGTATGTTACTTGCCCAAGATTTGATCGTCAGATCCAATACCTAGTTCAATCTCGCTATCGCAAGTCTCTTTACTCACTTTAATGCATCATTCAGAACTAACTCATTAGCTACAATGCTTGCAAGGCTTATAGTGATGTGCATTACCGAGAGGGCCAGAGATACCCTCCGACAATCGAGTGACAAAACCTAATCTCAAATACGCCAACCCAACATGTACCTTTGGAGACACCTGTAGTAATTCTTTATAATCACCCAGCTACTGCCAGACGCTTGGTAGCACCCAAAGTGTTCCTCCGTAAACGGGGTTGCATAATCTCATAGTTACAGTGAACATGTATAAGTCATGAAGAAAGCAATAGCAACATACTAAACGATCAAGTGCTAGGCTAACGGAATGGGTCATGTCAATCACATCATTCTCCTAATGATGTGATCCTGTTAATCAAATGACAACTCATGTCTATGGTTAGGAAACATAACCATCTTCGATTAACGAGCTAGTCAAGTAGAGGCATACTAGTGACACTGCTTGTCTATGTATTCACACATGTATTATGTTTCCGTTAATACAATTCTAGCATGAATAATAAACATTTATCATGATATAAGGAAATAAATAATAACTTTATTATTGCCTCTAGGGCATATTTCCTTCAGTCTCCCACTTGCACTAGAGTCAATAATCTAGTTCATATCGCCATGTGATTTAACATCAATAGTTCACATCTATATGTGGTTAACACCCATAGTTCACATCGACATGTGACAAACACCCAAAGGGTTTACTAGAGTCAATAATCTAGTTCACATCGCTATGTGATTAACACCCAAAGAGTACTAAGGTGTGATCATGTTTTGCTTGTGAGATAATTTTAGTCAATGGGTTGTCACATTCAGAGTCGTAAGTATTTTGCAAATTTCTATGTCTACAATGCTCGCACGGAGCTACTCTAGCTAATTGTTCTCCCACTTTCAATATGTATCCAGATTGAGACTTGAGTCATCTAGATCAGTGTTAAAACTTGCATCGACATAACCCTTTACTTACTAACCTTTTTTCACTTCCATAATCGAGAAACATATCCTTATTCCACTAAGGATAATTTTGACCGCTGTCCATTGATCTACTTCCTAGATCACTATTGCACTCCCTTGCCAAACTTAGTGGTAGGGTATGCAATAGATCTGCATAAAGCATGACATACTTTATAGAACATATGGCTGATGCATAAGGAATGACTTTCATTCTCTTTCTATCTTCCGCCGTGGTCGGGTTTTGAGTCTTACTCAATCTCACACCTTGTAACACAGGCAAGAACTTTCTTTGACTGTTCCATTTTGAACTACTTCAAAATCTTGTCAAGGTATGTATTCATTGAAAACTTATCAAGCGCCTTGATCTATCTCTATAGATCTTGATGCTCAATATGTAAGCAGCTTCACCGAGGTCTTTCTTTGAAAAACTCCTTTCAAACACTCCTTTATGCTTTGCGTAATAATTCTACATTATTTCCGATCAACAATATGTCATTCACATATACTTATCGAAAGGCAGTAGTGCTCCCACTCACTTTCTTGTAAATACAGCCTTCCAAAAGTCTCAGATAAAACTATATGCTTTGATCAACACATCAAAGCGTATATTCCAACTTCGAGATGCTTGCACCAGTCCATAGATGGATCTGAAGCTTGCACATTTTGTTAGCTCCTTTAGGATTGACAAACCTTCGTTGCATCATATACAACTCTTCTTTAATAAATCCATTAAAGAATGTAGTTTTGACATCCATTTGCCGATTTCATAAATGTGGCAATTGCTAACATGATTCGCATAGACTTAAGCATCGCTACAGCTTGAGAAAATCTCATTGTAGTCAACACCTTGAACTTGTCAAAACCTTTATGCATAAGTCGAGCTTTGTAGATAGTAATACTACTATCGTAATCTGTCTTCCTCTTGAAGATCCATTTATTTAACATGGCTTGTCGATCATCGAGCAAGTCAATCAAAGTCCATACTTTGTTCTCATACATGGATCATATCTCAGATTTTATGGCCTCAAGCCATTTCATGAATCGGGCTCATCATCGCTTCCTCATAGTTCGAGGTTTATCATGGTCTAGTAACATGACTTCTAGAATAGGATTACCGCACTCACTGGGTGCGGATCTTACCGTTGACCCACAAGGTTTTGTAGTAACTTGATCTGAAGTTTCATGATCATCATCATTAGCTTCCTCACTAATTGGTGTAGGCATCATCGAACTGATTTCATGATGAACTAGTTTCCAATTCGGGAGAAGGTACAATTACCTTATTAAACTCTACTTTCCTCCCACTCACTTCTTTCGAGAGAAACTTTTTCTAGAAAGGATCCATCTTAGCAACGAATGTTTTGCCTTTTGGATCTGTGATAGAAGGAGTACCCAACAGTTTCCCTTTGGGTATTCTATGAAGACGATCTTCCGATCTGGGTTCGAGCTTATCAGTTGAAAACCTTTTCACATAAGCATCGCAACTCCAAACTTTAAGAAACGACGGCTTAGGTTTATCGCTAAACCATAGTTCATACGGTGTCGCCTCAACGGATTTAATGGTGCCCTATTAAACGTGAATGCAGTTGTTCTAATGCATAACCCCAAAAACGAGAGTGGTAAATCGGTAAGAGACATCATTGATCGCATCATATCTAATAAAGTACGGTTATGACGCTTGGACACACCATAACATTGTGGTGTTCTGTGGCGTGAGCTGTGAAACTATTCCACATTATTTTAATTGAAGACCAAACTCAGAACTCAATTATTCGTCTCAATGATCGATCGCAGAAACTTTATTTTCTTGTTACGATGATTTTTCCACTTCACTCTGAAATTCTTTGAACCTTTCAACTATTTCAGACTTATGTTTCATCAAGTAGATATACCCATATCTGCTCAAATCATCATGTGAAGGTTAGAAAATAATGATACTTGCCATTTAGCATCAACACTCATTGGATCGCATACATCGGTATGTATTATTTCCAATAAGTCAGTAGCTTGTTCCATTGTTCCGAGAACGGAGTTTTAGTCATCTTACCCAAACGGCACGGTTCGCAAGCATCAAATGATTCATAACAAGTGATTCAAAATCCATATTTATGGAGTTTCTTCATGCGCTTTACAACCGATATGACCTCAAACGGCAAGTGCTGCACAAATAAATTGCACTATCATTATTAACTTTACATCTTTTGGTTTCAATATTATGAATATGTGTATCACACGATCGAGATCCAACAAACCATTTTCATTGGGTGTATGACCATAGAATGTTTTATTCATGTAAACAGAACAATAATTATTCTCTAACTTACATGAATAACCGTATTGCAATAAACATGATAAAATCATATTCATGCTCAACGCAAACGCCAAATAACATTTATTTAGGTTCAACACTAATCCCGATAGTATAGGGGGTGCGATGATGATCATATCAATCTTGAACTACTTCCAACACTCATCGCATTTCCTTCAACTAGTTTCGTTTATTCAGAACTCCCTGCTTCGAGTTACTAATCTTAGCAACCCAACAAGTATCAAATACTCAGGCTACTATAAACACTAATCCCGATAGTATAGGAGTGTGATGATGATCATATCAATCTTGGAACTACTTCCAACACTCATCGTCACTTCCCCTTCAACTAGTCTCTGCTTATTCAGAACTTCTGCTTCGAGTTACTAATCTTAGCAACCAACAAGTATCAAATACTCAGGGGCTACTATAAACACTAGTAAAGCACACATCAATAACCTGTCATATCAAATATACCTTGTTCACTTTGCCATCCTTCTTATCCACCAAATATTTGGAGTAGTTCCACTTCCAAAGGACCATTTCCTTTTAAAGAGAAGCACCCGCCAGGCTTTAGGTTTTGCTTTGGGCTTCTTCAAGGAGTGACAACTTGTTTGCCATTCTACTTGAAGTTTCCTTTCTTTCCCTTTGCCTTTTCTTGAAACTAGTGGTCTTGTCTATCATCATCAACACTTGATGCTCTTTTCTTGATTTCTACCTTCGTCGATTTCAACATCACGAAGAGCTCGGGAATCGTCGCCATCCCTTGCATACTATAGTTCATCACTAAGTTCTAGTAACTTAGTGATGGTGACTAGAGAATTCTGTCAATCACTATCTTATCTCGAAGATTAACTCCCACTTGATTCAAGCGATTGAAGTACCTGCATATTCTGAGCACATGCTCACTAGTTGAGCGATCTCTCCATCTTTTAGCTATAGAACTTGTTGGAGACTTCATATCTCTCAACTCGGTATTTGCAAGAAATATTAACTTCAACTCCTCGAACATCTCATATGGTCCATGACGCTCAAAACGCCTTTGAAGTCCCGATTCTAAGCCGCTAAGTATGGTGCACTAAACTATCAAGTAGTCATCATATTGAGCTAGCCAAACGCTCATAACGCCCCAGATTTGCTCCTCGCAATAGGTCTGCACCTAGCGGTGCATTAAGGACATAATTTTTCAGGCAGCAATGAGGATAAACCTCAGATCACGGATCCAATCCGCATCATTGCTACTAACATCTTTCAACATAATTTTCTCTAGGAACATATCAAAATAAACATATGAAAGCAACAACGCGAGCTATTGATCTACAACATAATTTGCAAAATACTACCAGACTAAGTTCATGATAAATTTAAGTTCAATTAATCATATTACTTAAGAACTCCCACTTAGATGTACATCTCTAGTCATCTAAGTGATTACGTGATCCAAATCAACTAAACCATAACCGATCATCACGTGAGATGGAGTAGTTTTCAATGGTGAACATCACTATGTTGATCATATCTACTATATGATTCACGCCGACCTTCGGTCTCCGTGTTCCGAGGCCATATCTGCATATGCTAGGCTCGCCAAGTTTAACCTGAGTATTCGCGGTGCAAAACTGGCTTGCACCCGCTGTAGATGGACGAGAGCTTATCACACCCGATCATCACGTGGTGTCCGGGCACGATTTAACTTTGGCAACCGTGCATACCAGGAGAACACTTCTTGATAATTTTAGTGAGAGATCATCTTAAAATGCTACCGCCAATCAAAGCAAGATAAGATGCATAAAGGATAAACATCACATGCAATCAATATAAGTGATATGATATGGCCATCATCATCTTGTGCTTGGATCTCCATCTCCAAGCATCGCGTGATCACCATCGCCACCGGCGCCGACACCTTGATCTCCATCGTAGCATCGTTGTCGCCTCGCCAAGTATTGCTTTACAACTATCGCTACCGCTTAGTGATAAAGTAAAGCAATTACATGGCGCTTGCATTTCATACAATAAAGCGACAACCATATGGTTTCTCGCCAATTGTCGATAACTCTGCTAAAAACATGATCATCTCATACAATAAAATATAGCATCACGCCTTGACCATATCACATCACAACATGCCCTGCAAAACAAGTTAGACGCCCTCTACTTTGTTGTTGCAAGTTTTACGTGGCTACTACTGGCTGAGCAAGAACCGTTTTACCTATGCATCAAAACCACAACGATAGTTTGTCAAGTTGGTGCTGTTTTAACCTTCGCAAGGACCGGCGAGCCACACCGGTTCAACTAAAGTGAGAGAGACAGACACCCGCCAGTCACCTTTAAGCAACGAGTGCTCAAGCGGTGAAACCAGTCTCGCAGAAGCGTGACGCAGAATGTCGGTCCGCCGCTTCATCTCACAATACCGCTGAACCAAAGTATGACATGCTGGTAAGCAAGATGACTTATATCGCCCACAACTCACTTGTGTTCTACTCTGCATATGACATCAACGATAAACCAGGCTCGATGCCACTGCTGGGGAACGTAGTAATTTCAAAAATTTCCACGCACACGCAAGATCATGGTGATGACATAGCAACGAGAGGGAGTGTATGTCCACGCACTTCATAGACCGTAAGCGAAGCGCTATGACAACGCTGCGTTGATGTAGTCGACGCCTTCACGATCCGACCGATCCAAGCACCGAACGACGGCACCTCCGAAGTTCAGCACACGCTCAGCTCGATGACGATCCCGAACTCCGATCCAGCAAAGTGTCGGGATGAGTTCCACAAGACGACGGGCGTAGTGACGATGATGATGCTCTCATCGCAGGCTTCGCCTTAAGCTCCGCGACGATATGAGCGAGGTGGAATATGGTGGAGGGCACCGACACTGCTAAGGAACCAATCCGTAGATCAACTTGTGTGTTATGGGTGCCCCCGCCCCAGATATATAAAGGAGCAGGGGGAGGGGAGGCCGCCTAGGAGGAGGGAGGCGCAAGGGGAGTCCCACTCCCACCGAGTAGGACTCCTCCTTTCCTTGTTGGAGAGGGAAAGGGGAGAGAAGAAGGAAAAGGGGCCGCACTCCTCTGTCCAATTCGGACCAGAGGGGGGCTGCGCGCCCCTTCCTTTCGGCCTTTCCTCTATTCCCTGTATGGCCCAATAAGGCCCATATACTCCCGCGAATTCTTGTAACTCCTCGGCATTCCAAAATACCCAATCACTCGAACCTTCCGAACTCGAATATAGTCGCCCAATATATCGATCTTTACGCCCTCGAGCATTTCGAGACTCGCCATGTCCCCGATCTCATCCGGGACTCAACTCCTCGGTACATCAAAACTCAGAAACTCATAATAAAACGCATCGTAACCTTGTTGCAAGGACTTACGGGTTCGAGAACTATGTAGGCATGACCTAGAAATATTCTTGGTCAATAACCAATAGCGGAACCTGGATGCCCATATTGGCTCCTACATATTCTACTTAAGATCTTTATCGGTCAAACCGCATAACAACATACGTTGTTCCTTTGTCATCGGTATGTTATTGCCCGAGATTTGATCGTCAGTATCCAATACCTAGTTCAATCTCGCATCGCAAGTCTTTACTCAACACGTAATGCATCATTCGTGAAATAACTCATTAGCTACATTGCTTGCAAGGCTTATAGTGATGCATTACCGAGAGGGCCAGAGATACCTTCTCCCACAATCGGAGTGACAAAACCTAATCTCGAAACACCAACCCAACATGTACCTTTGAGACACCTAGTACTCCTTTATAATCACCCGCCATTCTTGTGACGCTTTGGTAGCACCCAAAGTGTTCCTCCGTAAAGGGGGGTTGCATAATCTCATAGTTACAGAACATGTATAAGTCATGAAGAAAGCAATAGCAACATACTAAACGATCAAGTGCTAGGCTAACGGAATGGGTCATGTCAATCACATCATTCTCCTAATGATGTGATCCGTTAATCAAATGACAACTCATGTCTATGGTTAGAAACATAACCATCTTCGATTAACGAGCTAGTCAAGTAGAGGCATACTAGTGACACTGTTTGTCTATGTATTCACACATGTATTATGTTTCCGTTAATACAATTTAGCATGAATAATAAACATTTATCATGATATAAGGAAATAAATAATAACTTTATTATTGCCTCTAGGCATATTTCCTTCAGAGGTAATCAGACTGCTCCCTTTATTGAAAATAATAGTTCATCACTGTAAATCGGTTCCTCGTGATGACTACACCAATAAGTGAGGAAGCTAATGATATTGATCATGAAATCAGATCAAGTTATTATGTAACCTCGTGAGGTCAACAGAGTAAGATCCGCACTGTGAAAGTGGTACGTAATACTATTCTCGAGGTCATGTTACTTGACCATGGCGAACCTACTAACTATGAGGAAGGCCATGATGAGCCCAGATTCGCAAAATGGCTTGAGGCCATGAAATGAGATGGGATCCATGTATGAGAACAAAGTGTGGACTTTGGTTGATTCTGCCTCGGCGATCGCAAGCCATCGAATAAATGGATCTTCAAGAAGAAGACTGACGACGATGGTAATGTTATTATCTACAAAGCTCGACTTGTTGGCGTAAAGGTTTTCGATAAGTTCAAGGAGTTGACTACGATGAGATTCTCTCACCAGTGAGCGATGCTTAAGTCCGTCTCGAATCATGTTAGCAATTGCCGTGATTTTATGATTATGAAATTTGGCAAATGGATGAAAACTGCATTCCGAATGGATTTCGGAAGAAGAGTTGTATATGATGCAACCAGAAGGTTTTGTCGATCCAAAGGATGCTAACAAAGTGTGCAAGCCCAAATGATCCATTTATGGACGGGTGCAAGTTTCGGAGTTAGAATAAATGCTTTGATAGTGTGATCAAAGATATGGTTTTATATGCACTTTGGAGAAGCCCAGATTTACAAGAAAGTGAGTGGGAGCTCTATAGCATTTCTAATATTATGACATATTTTGATTGGAAATGATATAGAATTTCTGATAGCATAAAAGGATACTTGAATAAAAGTTTTTCAATGAAAGACCTCGATGAAGTTGCTTATATATTGGGCATCAAGATCTATAGAGATAGATCAAGACGCTTTAATTGACTTTCACAAAGTACATACCTTTGATAAAGTTTTGAAAGTTCAAATGGATCAAGCAAAGAAAGGGTTCTTGCCAGAATACAAGGTGTGAAATTGAGTCAAACTCAATGCCCCACCAACCGCAGTAAGATAGAGAGAAATGAAAGAAGTTCCCTATGCTTCAGCCATAGGCTCTATCATGTATGCAATGCATGTGTACCGACTCTGATGTGCCTTGCTATTAGTTTAGCAGGAGGTACCAAAGTAATCCAGAGTGGATCATCGGACAACGGTCAAGAACATCCTGAAATACCCGGAAAAGGACTAAGGATATGTTTTCGCTTATGGAGGTGACAAAGAGCTAGTCGAATGGTTACGCCGATGCAAACTTTTGACACTGATCCGCATTTATTCAAAATCGCAAACCGATACGGTTTATATTGAACGATGGTGCCGTTAGTTGGTGCAGTTCTAAACAAAGCGCCGTATGGATATACATGTGAAGCGGAGTATAGCTTCTTCTAAGCTAAGCAAATGAAGGAGTCTGGATGAAGGAGTTCATATCCCATCTAGGTGTCATACCTAGTGCATCGGGTCCAATGAAAATCTTTTGTGACAATATCGTGCAGCTTGCCTTTGGCAAAGGAATCCAGATTTCACAAGAGAACCAATCACATCAAGAGACGCTTAATTCCATCCAGACCAAGTCCGTGGGATACATAGAGATTTGCAAGATACCCACGGATCTGAATGTTGCACACCCATTGACTAAGCCTCTTCCATGAGCAAAACATGATCAGCACCAAGGCTCAATGGGTGTTAGAATCATTATCACGTAATCTAGATTATTGACTCTAGTGCAAGTGGGAGACTCAAGGAAATATGCCCTAGAGGCAATAATAAAGTTATTATTTATTTCCTCATATCATGATAAATGTTTGTTATTCATTCTAGAATTGTATTACCCGGAAACGTAATACATGTGTGAATACATAGACAAACATAATGTCACTAGTATGCCTCTACTTGACTAGCTCGTGAATCAAAGATGGTTAAGTTTCCTAACCATAGACATGAGTTGTCATTTGATTATCGGATCACATCATTAGTAGAATGATGTGATTGACTTGACCCATTCCGTTAGCTTAGCACTTGATCGCTTAGTATGTTGCTATTGCTTTCTTCATGACTTATACATGTTCCTATGACTATGAGATTATGTAACTCCTGCCATCGGAGGAACACTTTGTGTGCTACCAAACGTCACAACGTGAATCGGGGTGATTATAAAGGTGCTCTATATGTGTCTCCAAAGGTACTGTTGAGTTGACGTATTTCGAGATTAGGATTTGTCACCGATTGCTCGGAGAGGTATCTCTAGGCCTTCTCGGTAATGCACATCACTATAAGCCTTGCAAGCAATGTAGCTAATGAGTTAGTTACGGATGATGCATTACGTAACGAGTAAAGAGACTTGCCGCAACAAGATTGAACTAGGTATTGAGATACCGACGATCAATCTCTGCAAGTAACATACCGATGACAAAGGGAACAACGATGTTGTTATGCAGTTTGACCGATAAAGATCTTCGAGAATATGTAGGAGCCAATATGAGCATCCAGTTCCGCTTATTGGTTATTGACCGAGAAGTGTCTCTGCCATGTCTACATAGTTCTCTAACCCGTAGGGTCCGCTGACGCTTAAAGTTAGATGACAATATATTATGAGTTTATGTGTTTTGATGTACCAAGGTTTTTCTGAGTCCCGATGTGATCACGGATATGAAGAGGAGTCTCAAATGGTCGAGACATGAAGATTGATATATTGGACGACTATATTCTGGACACCGGAATAGGTTCCGGGTTATCGATATATATGGAGTACCGGGGTTACCGAACCCCCCCGAAGCTATTGGGCCTTATGGGCCTTAGTGGAAAGTAGAGAGGGAGGCCTGTGAGGTGGCGCGCGCCCCACTTCTTGCCCTAATCCTAATTGGGAAAGGGAAAGCCCCCTTCTCCTTCCTTCTCTCCACCTCCTCCTTCCCCTTCTCCTACTTGGAATAGGGGGGAAGCAAACCCACTTGAGTAGGATTCCCTTGCGCGCCTTCCTTGGCGGCCCTCTCCTCCTCGCCTTTA
>JAHIAM010006797.1:0-46174 GCA_021605205.1 Aegilops longissima
GGGCATCATCGCCAAGAATATTACACCATCACCAAAGAAGGAGACATAATCACATGGGTATGGGCACTCCCCTTGGCAACTGCCAAGCTTGGGGGAGGTGCCCTGGTATCGTATCACCATCACACTCCTTTCTTTACCATTTTTCTTAGTTCAATCCTTTTAGTAGTATCTTGATCTAGTAGAATAAAGTTTTGGTATGATGTAGTTTTGAGTTTCGCTTTATGGTCTCTCTATGTAATCGAGTCCGTGAGCTATATAATAAAGATTAGTGTTGAGTCAAGGGCTTGATTATTTTGCCATGATCTTGAGTGAATAAAATAAAAGAGAAAAGAATAAAAAGAAACAAAGAGATCATATTGATCTTATCGAGAGTAATGACTTCACATAGAAAGAGTATGATGATGAAAAGTTGTTGGGAGTTGGCAAACATAGCTTTGGTCATCGTTGCAATTAATAGGAAGTAATAAGGAAAGAGAGGTTTCACATATAAATATACTATCTTGACATCTTTTATGATTAGGAGCACTCATTAAAATATAACATGCTAAAGAGTTGACGTTGGACAAGGAAGACAACGTAATGGGTTACGTTTTCTTATATCTGAGATAAAGTATATTGTCATGGATCATCCAACATGTTGAGCTTGCCTTTCCCCCTCATACTATCCAAATTCTTAGCACCAAGTAGAGATACTACTTATGCTTCCAAAAACCCTTAAACCAGTTTTGCCATGAGAGTCCACCATATTTCCCTATGGATTGAGTAAGATCCTTCAAGTAAGTTGTCATCGGTGCAAGCAATAAAAATTTCTCTCTAAATATGTATAACTTATTAGTGTCGGAGAAAATAAGCTTTATATGATCTTGTGATGTGGAAGAAATAAAACCGACGGACTGCATAATAAAGGTTCCTATCACAAGGGGCAATATAAAGTGACGTTCTTTCGCATTAAGATTTTGTGCATCCAACCAAAAAAGCGCATGGCAACCTCTGCTTCCCTCTGCGAAGGGCCTATCTTTTACTATTATCTTCTACCTTATGCAAGAGTCATGTTGATCTTCACCTTTACCTTTTTAAACTTTATCCTTTGGCAAGCACAGGGTGTTGGAAAGATCCTGATATATATATATATATATATATATATATATATATATATATATATATATATATATATATATATATATATATATATATATATATATATATATATATATATATATATATCTAATTGGATGTAGGGAGCATGAGTTATTATTGTTGACATTGCCCTTGAGGTAAAAGGTTGGGAGGCTAAATTATAAGCCCTATCTTTCTCTCGTGTCCGGTTAAAACTCCAGAACCACAAGTATTGCGTGAGTGCTAGCAATTATGAAAGACTAAATGATAGTTGAGTATGTGGACTTGCTAGAAAGCTCTGACATAGACTCTTTCTGATGTTATGATAAATTGCAATTGCCTCAATGACTGAGATTATAGTTTGTTAGTTCTCAATAAAGTTTCTGATTCATACTTTTGCATTGTGAATAGATTATTACTTGAGCATAAGAAATCATATGACAACATTCATATATGTTGCTATTATGAGAATAATCATGATGCCCTCATGTCCATATTTTATTTTATCAACACCTCTACCTCTAAACATGTGGACATATTTATCGTTATCGGCTTCCGCTTGAGGACAAGCGAAGTCTAAGCTTGGGCGAGTTGATACGTCCATTTTGCATCATGCTTTTATATTGATATTTATTGCATTATGGGCTGTTATTACACGTGATGTCACAATACTTATGCCTATTCTCTCTTATTTTACAAGGTTTACATAAGGAGGGAGAATGCCGGCAGCTGGAATTCTGGGCTGGAAAAGGAGCAAATATTAGAGACCTATTCTGCACAACTCCAAAAGTCCTGAAACTCCACAAAAGTTATTTTTGGAAATAATAAAAAATATTGAGCGGAAGAAGTACGTCAGAGGGGACCCCACCTGGCCACGAGGGTGGGGGCGCGCCTACCCCTCGGGCGCGCCGCCTGTCAGGCCCCTGTTGGCTCTCCAGTGGCCATCTTCTGCTATATGAGGTCTTTCGTCGAGGAAAAAATCATAGGCAACCTTTCGGGACGAGACTCCACCGCCACGAGGCGGAACCAATCTAGGGCTTCGGCAGAGCTATTCTGCCGGGGACACTTCCCTCCGGGAGGGGGAAATCATCGCCATCGTCATTGCCTCCAAAGCCGGGTCCGAAAGCGGAGGCGAGCACGAGGCGTGTGTCGGATGCTCCTTCGACAGAGGATGCCGACAAATTGTCCGACGCCAACTCTGAGGTGGAGAGCGCCATGAATCACAGGCGCCGACGGATAGTTCTTCGTGACGCATGTTTCTCCCAAGAGGCCTTGTGCCTTCAATTCGGGAGATGCGCACCTCCGTGCCGCTCAAGATGGTCTAGCCAGAGCCACGGAGCAGTATGTAAAGGACATACAGGTAAGGAAATTTGACAGATATATATGCCAGTAGCCCCCGAGACTTAAAATAGTTAGAATAACTTATTTAAGGATCATTTGTTATGCAGGATCTTACAAAAAAGAATACCCGATCGTCCCAGAGCTTGAAGAATGCAAGGCCCAACTTGAGGTCAAGACTAGCCGCCATGTGGGGAGCCACAGAGACCCCTCCGTAATATATGCTTCAAAAGATAAATAGTTTATGAAGTCGGCGGGTGTGTAAATCGACAAAAATATTGCAGATGGCGCGGACTAGATCCAGACAAGCAACAGCTCTTGCGCCAGCTAAAGGCCACCGAGAGCGTGCTTACGAGGGTGCGGCAGGAGAAAATAACCTCCAAGATGCCAACACCAAA
This sequence comes from Aegilops longissima, assembly GCA_021605205.1. Lineage (NCBI taxonomy): Eukaryota > Viridiplantae > Streptophyta > Magnoliopsida > Poales > Poaceae > Aegilops > Aegilops longissima. The sequence goes on from JAHIAM010006797.1 coordinate 2,853, forward strand.
CTGGGTGAGGAACTAAAAGATGTTCGTGCTCGGTTGTCCGACCAGAAGGAGAATCGACGGCTTGTCGCGGCATTTTCAAGAGTGCTAGAGCGAACTTTGAAAGAGTTCGCGAGGAAGGCGACTAACATAAACATGTATATAGGTTTGCTCACAGTGTCGCCCCGAAGAGGAGATGCCCGATTCTTCGGGTGATCATCTTCCCGAATGCGTCGGCTACCTGCACGAACGAAGTTCGGCAGTGATGAAAGGCGCCGGCCAGGCCTTGTGGCTATCTATCTCCCCGCCTCAAGGCATTGGGGAGCTGGCAGAGCGGCTTCAAGGAGCACGGCGGCGCTCCGACTATGGAAGATATCGGCCTGCCGTCAAGGCGCCAGAAGGCCAGGCCATGGTAAAGACGCTGCACACGGTTGTTGACCCAAACCACATGGCCGAGGTCGGACCTGTGGGGCCTGATGGGAAGGAGATCCTCAGAAGCTTAGTGTACGACCAAGTAGAATTGGTCGCCAAGTATTCCCAGCAAGATTGTAAATTAGATAGCCTATTAGATGGCATTAAGGAGGAATACAATGAGTCGAGTTGACTATGTAATTGAATATGACATAAAAAATGTCTTCTAGCCGGATTGTAGATCGTTTGTCATAGCGGACCTTTTCGCTTCGACCTCAGGACCCAACAGTCCGGAGTGTGTCCGAATACACTTGTGGTTATATAAGAACCGGGGCATGCGTGGAGATAAGGCGTAGGGGTCATTATTGCTGTATCAGACAAGTGCCCAACTAGTTATGTTATATTACATGGATAGTAAGAAACATCTTCCAGGGAGAATAGTTCCGTTAAGGGTTCCTTTCGCTGGGAGGCATGCCCTAAAGTGCATGTACGAACTGCTAAGAAAGCAGAAAATCATCTGGGGGAGATGGATAAATAGTGAAAAATCATCTTTCAGTTCACCGATCGAATATTCCCTTAAGAACGCTTAGCTTTCGCTTCACCCGGTCTGAGGTACACATCCGCTGACCGGCAGAATAATCGCAGAGGTGCTCCTTTACCACCTAGCCGAACAGTCGGGAACGAGGGGTAAGCACAGAGCCAGCAACCCAGCTTGGCCAAAACTTAAGTCATATCGATGCATATAATGGTGAATAAAAGGTACATGCGGAAGTTTGACGCATGTGTTGGGCATGAAGCCCGATAAATAAGCTTCGGTAAAGAAGCCCCAGGTATAATGAGCGCGCATCAGACGCCAAATATGTGCGAACAAAGCTAAACAGGCCTCTAAAGGCTTCAGGAAGAAGGAGGAGGAAGGAGAGAAATAAAAGACAGCAAAATAGAAAATGTGGACGGAGGAAGGAGACGAACTTGGAGTCCGGCGCTTTAGGCATAGAATCTTCGTAGACGGGCTGCGTTCCATGGGTTCGGCTCGAGTCGGCTATCCGATGCGTTTCGCAGACGTATGCTCCGCCGGTCAAGACCTGGTCGATGATGAAGGGACCTTCCCATTTGGGCTTGAGTTTGTCCTTTTTCTTGTCCGGCAGGCGTAGAACTAGTTCGCCAACGTTATAAGCTTTGGCCCGCATTTCCTCGCTTTGATATCTTCGAGCCTGCTGTTGATAGAATGCGGAACGAGCTGTTGCCACGTCGCTCCTCCTCCAATGCGCCCAACTGTCCCTGCCGATCGAGCTCGGCTTCTCTTTCTTCATACATGCGCACGCCGAGGTGAGTCATGTATTATGTCGCAGGCAAGACCGCCTCTGCGGCGTATACCATAAAAAATGGTGTGAATCCGTAGTACGATTTGGCGTGGTCCGCAGCCCCAGAGTACGGAGTCGAAGCTCCTCAACCCAAAGGCGTGTTAGATTCCTTGAGGGACCGCACTAGTCCGGGTTTAATGCCGCCATGATTAGACCGCTTGCTCGCTCGACTTAACCGCTGGTTTGAGGGTGATAGACTGAGGCGTAATCGAGCTTGATGCCCATGTTTTTGCACCATAATTTGACCTCATCGGCCATGAAGTTGGTGTCGTTATCAGTGATGATACTGTGGGGGACACCGTAACGGTGCACTACCCCTGATATGAAGTCTATCACCGGTCCGGATTCGGCCGTTTTAACAGGCTTGGCCTCTATCCATTTGGTGAATTTATCCACCATGATCAATAGGTACTTTTGCTTGTGGGTTCCTCCCTTGAGGGGTCCAACCATGTCCAGCCCCCAGACGGCAAACGGCCAGGTGATGCGTATAGTTTTGAGGGCGGTGGGTGGCATGTGGCTTTGGTTAGCAAAAAGCTAGCAACCGACGCATCGTTGGACTAAATCCTGCGCATCTGCCTAGGCCGTCGGCCAATAAAATCCTATACGGAAGGCCTTGCCTACAAGGGCCCGGGCTGCGGCATGGTGCCCACCCAGTCCGGCATGAATTTCAGCCCGAAGTTTTCGCCCTTCCTCTTCGGAGATACACCTTTGAAGGACTCCGGTAGTGCTTTTCTTATAAAGCTCTCCCTCGTGGACTTTATAGGCTTTAGATCTCCGTACTATGCAGCGAGCCTCATTTTGGTCTTCGGGAGTTCCCGCCTAGTCGTAGGTTAGGAATGGTTCCGCCCACGGGCGATAACGCCATTATTTCGTGGGCGGAGGGTGTTATCTCGGTGGCGAGCCTCCGATTGTGTCGAGTGTTGGCGTCAGCGGTGCGGTTGGGTCCGGATTGTTATTGCGGACTCCCTTCCCATAGTACGGATGGCTTGAACAGCCGTTCGAGAAAGATGTTGGGCAGGACGGCATCGCTTTTGCATCGATGCGTGCTAATATGTCCGCCGCCTGGTTGTTATCCCGGCTATATGATGAAATTCGAGCCCTTTGAACCGCGGCTGACATTTTTAGGACCGCATTGCGGTATGCTGCCATTTTCGGATCTTTGGCACCAAAGTCTCCGCTTATTTGAGATATCGCGAGGTTCAATCCCGCGCACCTCTAGGCGCTTAATGCCCATGGAGATCGCCATCCGGAGGCGTGCGTAAGGGCCTCGATTCGCCGCGTTGTTGGAGTCCGTATACATGATCCAAGGACGATTGGACTGTGTCCCGGTTGGGGACGCCAGACGACGCCAGCCCCTGTGCCGCCAACATTTCGAGTCGCCAAAGTGCATGATCCAATTGGAGTATGCGCCTACTCTTTAGGGAGTTGACGGTCCATTCGCCACGAAGTCGGCCAAAACCTGCGACTTGATAGCTCGTCGTGTCTTATAGGTTATGTCGAATGGAAGGAGCTCTATGGTCCATTTAGCAATCCGCCCGTCGCGTCGCGCGTTGTTTATAATGTCGTTAAGAGGTACTTGGAGGCTACCGCTATCGAACACTCTTGAAAGTAGTGTCGCAGCTTCCGGATGCTATGAACACCGCAGACGCTATCTTTTGATAATGTGGGTACCGGACTTGCATGGAGTGAGGACAGTAAACACGTAATAAACCGGTCTTTGAAGAGGGAACCGTGTCCGTCCGCTTCGCTCGACAACGAGCACCGCGCCGACAACTTGATGTGTTGCGCGATATATAATAGCATTGGTTCGCCCATGTTGGGCGCGGCCAGGACCGGGTTTGTTGCCAATATGGCTTTTATCTCTTCGAGTCCGGCCGTGGCGGCATCCGCCCACCAAGTGTTCGGTGCGGCGGAGGAGGCGGTAAAGGGTAACGCCTTTTCTCCCAACGGGAAATAAAGCGGCTTAGAGCCGCCACGCATCCAAATCAACTTTTGTATTTGTTTGAGGTCTTTTGAATATCCAATTGTGACAGAGCTCGGATCTTGGCTGGATTTGCTTCAATTCCTCTACCGCACACAATGAAGCCCAGGAGCTTTCCGGTGGAAGGTCAAGACGATTTTTCTGGATTGAGCTTGATGTCATATTTTCAAGATTGTCGAATGTGAGCCTCAAGTCGCCTACTAGAGTTTCAACATGCTTGGTTTTGACGACCACGCCATCTACATATGCTTCCACTGTTTTGTCGATCTGGTTTGCGGATATGTACGAATCATGCGTTGATATGTTGCGCCGGCGTTTTTGAGCCGAAGGGCATTGTGTTGAAGCGAGAATGGGCTGTATGGAGTGATGAATGCTGTTGCAGCTTGGTCTGGCTCCGCCATCTTGATTTGGTGGTAGCCGGAGTACGCAACGAGGAAGCACAATGAGTCGTGTCCTCCCGTAGCATCGATAATTTGATCAATTCGAGGGAGGGGAAGGGATCCTTTGGGCAAGCCTTATTAAGGTCTTTGAAATCAACACATAGGCGCCAGATTTGTCCTTCTTGGTACCATCACCAGGTTTGCTAGCCAGTCCGGATGTTTTATATCTCCGATGAATCCTGCTTCCGAAGTTTGGCTAGCTCCTCTCCCATGGCCTGTCTCTTGGGTTCGAAAAGCGCCAAGAGCCTGTTTGATGGCTTGAATCCTTTTAGGATATTTAGGCTGTGCTCGCCAGCCGATGTGGGATTCTGGCATGTCTCAAGGGTGCTGCAAAATGTCCCAGCTTTTCTCGTAGAAATTCTCGAAAGCGGTGTCTACATCGGGTTTAATTGTGCCCCAATGGAGGCCGTCTTTGCAGGGTCCGTTGGGTGGACTTGGAATTTGACTATTTCATCCGCTGGTTTAAAAGAGGTGGACTTGGATCTTTTATCAAGTATCACATCGTCCCTGTTCACCGTGGAGCGCATCGCAGTGAGTTCCTCGGCCGCTAGGGCTTTGGATAGTGCCTCGAGGGCTAGTGCGGTTGTCTTGTTTTCGGCGCGGAGTGCTATGTTCGGATCACTAGCGAGAGTGATGATTCCGTTAGGTCCGGGCATTTTAAGCTTCATGCACCCATAATGGGGTATAGCTTGAAAAATTGTGAATGCCTCTCTCCCTAATAAAGTGTGATATCCGCTTTTGAAAGGGGCCACTTGAAATGTGACCTCCTCGGACCTGTAATTGTCCGGCGAGCCGAACACTATGTCCAGTGTGATTTTTCTTGTCCAGCATGCTTCCCGGCTAGGGATTATTCCTCTAAAGGTTGTGCTACTTCGCTCAATGTGGTTCCAGTCTATTTCCATTTTTCGGAGGGTTTCCTCATAGATGAGGTTTAGTCCGCTGCCGCCATCCATGAGTACCTTAGTAAGGCGAAAGCCGTCCACTATTGGACTGAGGAACAATGCGGCTGGTGCTCGGGCTGTTCGGAATTTGGGTTCGTCACTGGCATTAAAGGTAATAGCCATGTCACTCCATGGATTTATTGTTGCTACTTGGTAGACTTCGGCAAGGTTGCGGAGTGTTCGTTTCCGCATATTATTTGATGCGAAAGTCTCGAAGACTGTTAACACCGTACTGGTATTGCTGGGCTGGGATTCTGAAGCTAGAAGCTCTTCGCCACTTTTGGCCACCTGCCGTAGTATCCAACATGCTCAAGGCTATGAGTTGGAGTGGCGCCCTCGTGCTATGAATTTTGTGGTCCATTTAGCCAACCCTCCAAGACGTTCCGCACTTTAGGGGTTTTGGTTTTTGGTGTTTAACCCAGGTGCTTGGTGATGATGCACCCTTTTATTTGGGACTAGGGATGTATTCGGGCCGGATTATCCCAAAATTTACTTTCGGTTTTCCAAGCACTTCCATCGCACAAGACTTTTGTACTATGGTCACCAAGTCAGCAAAGCGTAATTTATGACGACTTATGGCGTTTAGGATTCCCTTGTCCGTGCAATTGTTGCAAAAAGTGGGATTCGCCCTCCTCTCGGCAGTCCTTTATCCTGTCCATAACCGTGGAGGAATCGCCTAGTAATGATGTACTGTTTCAGCTGGCTCTTGCCGAATTCGGGATAGATCGCTAATGTTTGGGTGGGCGGGTGGAACTAGATCCGGAACCCCATCCAATTTAAGACTCAGGGGCCGAGAAGTTTCCGAACTCGGAAGTTTGGATTTTTGAATGATATCCAATGAATCCAACCCGCCGCCTGACTTTAAGTTCAGGGCTTGATCGACATCCATCCCTCTACGGGAATCCGGCATGGAGGGATCGGGAATCCGGACGTAGCTAGTCCTTAAGATAGAAGGAGAATCGCCGCATTGCTCCTCTATCACAGCAACATGATGGGTAGCCTGGGGAGAGTTGATCTCTCTCAGATCGGTTTTAGGCCTGATCCGGTCGTAGTCTGTGGCGACTCCCAGGGCGGCGATGTGATCCAAGAGCTCGTTTACGGAGGAGAGCTCGATCGGATCTAACTGTTCGGCAAGTTCCGAATTAACGTAGAGATTGGTTTCGATGACTCAAGAAGTCATTGTCGGCGCGGCGACCGAACTGGCGGTCATGAGAAAACCACCTAGCCGAAGAGTCTGACCAGTGGCCAAGGCTTCTTTGGCGATAGTATCGTCTTTAAAGACGAGATGAGGCATCCTTCCTGACAGCGACGGCACAGAGGAATTCTCAATGAAAGCACCAATGTCGGTGTCAAAACCGGCGGATCTCGGGTAGGGGGTCCCGAACTGTGCGTCTAGGCGGATGGTAACAGGAGACAAGGGATACGATGTTTTTACCCAGCTTCGGGCCCTCTCGATGGAGGTAATACCCTACTCCTCCTTGATTAATATTGATGATATGGGCAGTACAAGAGTAGATCTACCACGAGATCAAGGAGGCTAAACCCTAGAAGCTAGCCTATGGTATGATTGTTGTTCGTCCTACGGACTAAAACCCTCCGGTTTATATAGACACCGGATAGGTTAGGTTACACAGAGTCGGTTACAATGGTAGGAGATCTACATATCCGTATCGCCAAGCTTGCCTTCCACGCCAAGGAAAGTCCATCCGGACACGGGACGAAGTCTTCAATCTTGTATCTTCATAGTCCAGGAGTCCGGCCAACGGTGATAGTTCGGCTATCCGGACACCCCCTAATCTGGGACTCCCTAAAAGAGACATCGATTGTGTGTGGGAGAGGGGTGTGAGAGAGAGAGAGAGAGAGAGAGAGAGAGAGAGAGAGAGAGAGAGAGAGATAGAGAGAGAGCTAGCGATGGAGAGAGAGAGAGAGAGGAAGAGAGGGGGCGAGAGAGGGGCGTTTGTGTCCATAAATGGCGTATAGATAGGGAGACAATGTTGATGTTGTTTGAAATTGGCCTATGTACGGAGATGCAAGGGAAGCGAGTCATCGTGTGTGTGATAGGGACTTCATGAGACATCTAGAATATATGGTATAGAGAACAATGTGCGAGATCGAGAACAATGATACATTAGGGAGCTATGGAAAGAGTCACGACATATATGTATACAGGGAGGAGCTGGGGCGGGTCCGCATGTGAGAGAGATAGAAAGAGGAGAGTGGTGCACAAGGAGACAAAGTGTGCTTGTTTTGCAGTGGGGGTGGTGTGTGAGGTGAGTGTGCGAGAACCACATAACTAGGGATATAGACGTTTGGCGTGACGTTTTGTGTGTATGGGAAAGATACACTCTACATAGTGCATGTGCTTGGGAAAGAGAGATGCCGGGAGACCTAGCTAGAGAGTGGGGGAAGAGATGTGTGCATGCCCAAGAGACAAAGTGATAGAGAACTATATTGGGGTCCGGACTTTATAAGAGAGAGGGGTGTTAATATGCTCTTGTGTTGGTGTTAGGGGGAGAGAACGACTTCTCTGTGTGTGGGGGCGACGAGGGGGATGGCTTCAGATAAAGAGTGAGGTGTCTATATTTGAGGGACTTTAGCGTAATTGAGATATACATGGTCAATAGTGTGTGCACTCAAGGTTGATCAATTTGTTTCACAGTTTGAACTATGAGATAACGATACTTTTGAACATGCGTGATATACTTTGATGTACCAGAATTACAAACCTAAGATTGGAATTTTGGAATTCGACTCCATCATTAGCTTTTGTAATTCATTTAAACGGAGGTACATTTTTAAGCCGGGATTTCGTGATTTCAAATTCATATATCAAACCTAGAGATATACACATACAGGCATGTTAAAACTTTATAATCATCCACTTTATTCATACACATACACATTTTTGCTTTTGTCATCATATTTAGGATAAACACATTTGGAATTTCATTTGAATTGGACCATATGATGGTATTTGCTTGTAGTAGCTCAATGATCCATATTTGAATTGAATGGACAATCTAAGTTTCGAGTTGGAGACATTGATTTTCAAAAATAGCACTTTTTTTGCGTGCAAAACAAACAAATTCTCGGCCATGATATCATAGTAGGCCGTACAAGAGCAGAATATAATTTCAGGCGCCAAAAGTTTTCAAACTTCCCACTCACATTGAAATATCTCATACCAAAGTTTAGCCTTGCGATATTCCTGTTTTACCCTGCCACATGAACGGAAAAGGGCTACTTTGGTAACTCCATTGTTTTCCCTCTTTGCCCCCAACATTCTTCCCAGAGCCCTCCCTTCCCTCCCCCCGACTTCAACCATGGCAAGCTGTCGAATCTAGTCCTACGCCGCAGCGGTGGACCTCACACCCCGACGGATCTACCTTCCGCACCTTGGAACCCCCAACTACCAACTCACCACTTCACCGGAGCCGCTTCAGCGACTGGCTTGTACACCGCTCCAGATCTCCTTGACCACCATCATGGTCCACCGCACCGGATCTACTTAACCGGCGCCCTCGTCCACCACAGTGTAGGCCCTTCACTGACTCCCTCGTTCGTCCCTTCGCTGGCCCTTCATACATGCCCTCATCCGCCGCAACGGATCCGCCTCACCGAAAAGCACTCAGATAACGCGCCTTGAAGCCTTTCGCCCATCGCACCGACCCGCTCCATGGATGCCATATTCAACTCCACCGGCCCTGCTTTACCGACGCTGCAGCCTCATCAGGTTATTTCGATCTGTACTCCTTCAGTTTTTCTCTTTATCGTGCAACTGTTCACTTACCACATATGAGCTTTCTTGTATGTCGACAGGCGCCGCAACCGTAGCACCGGAGCCGCTTCAGTGACGGTGACAACCGGCCCAAACTCAACCGCAACACGAGCACCATCGATGATCCTTAGCTATCAAGTATGCCAACGATACCCATACGCCGCCGAGAATCAGGTACTATTATCCAACGGTCGGCGCCTACATTCACTTTCTTAGCATAAGCACCGCACCTTTGAATTTCTTCAGGGCATCATTCAGTTTTTCATGAGACGCATTATTATGCTTGCACCTGTAGGGCCATATTTCTGGCAGTGAACATGTTACATGTGCTAAATTACATACCAGTGCACATATAATTAATATGCTTTAGTTTTGTCCAAAGTATTATTGTACTCCCTAGATATCACTGCCTACTATTTTACTTCTTGCATGCTATATTTATGATAATGGTGTTGTTCTGATACCACCTGTTGGTTCCATCAGACTGCTTCATGTTCTCTATGCTTAATTACACATCAGCAAACTAGCATGTGGTTCCGCTGTTTTTTGTTTGTTTTACCCTACATTTTCTGATGCTAGCTATTACATCACTGCTACGAGCCTCTGTTCATTACTTTTTTGTGTGTTCTTGATCTTACCAAGTTGCATGACTAATTTGATGCTTCTATTAATTATGGAGCTGCCAACCCCATCAAGCAAAATATTTGTTCTTTTGGGGCTGGCACCTCGAACAAGCATAAAAATAGAGGGAAGCAGATCGTGTATGCACACACCCTTCTTTCATTAGTTTAGATGAACCATTGATGATCAATTCGAACCAGTGCATGCGATTAAAATTAATTTTACCAGAACAGAGGGTGCAGAATAAACTACAACAAGTAGATTTGCAACCACAGGATGCTGACGATATCTTCAAAGAACATTGCAACAGCAGCGAGGCTTCACAGCAACATATGGTAAGCCAGTGCGTTTTAGTACATGTGAAATGTAATGCGTGTGGGCTTCTTTCTTGGCTTGTGCCCTCAACCTGTAATCCTACAGAATAACAAATAGTTCAGTTATCTGCTTTGATGTATTGCTTGATTGGAATGCTTGTTTGTTACTTGTTACGCTATACCTGAGTTGGCCAATATGTCAGCAGTGCCTGTTGTACTATCATAAAGAAATGCATGCCTAGTTCATTTGAGTCCTTAACTTTTCCTCTAAACTTCATCACAAGACTGTCTTCATAGTTTATACGAGGCCACACTGTTAAGTGTTTTCTCAGATTATTTCAACTGCTTAGATGCCTTGGCAACTTAAATATAGCGGTGGTACACTCCCAGGGATGTCAACTGGGTCCCGTTTAATCCCGATTAAAGTCCACTAGTGGTATGATAGTTCAAAAAAGTTTTTGTTTTTTGAGGAAAATGAACCAGGAGCTAGCAAAACTAACTAGATGGGATGGCGGATGTCGTTTATTTGCCACTTACATCCCTAGTTTCATCTTACCATTTTAATTTCTTTTCGATCGATGCTGCTTCAACCATTTAAATATAGCTTGCCATGCTCGCAATAATTCGTATGTCGTTTACCATGTAAGCTTACTGCCTGGATCATGCGATAACTATCTCTTACTTATGTCCAGCGGAAACCTTTCAGGATGCTGTTCACACTAGGACACAATGTACAACCCCAGAATCTATTTGTGGAAGCAGTGCGCCATCCATGTTACCAGATGGTAGCAGTTCAGAGGCAACACCACCGGAGAGCAGTCTGAGCACAGATATTATAGTTCTTGAGGCTCTACTAGAGGCAGAAAGAGATGGTGTGGCTGCCATGAATGAGGTAATCTCGATCTTGAAGCTGGAAATTATGCAATTAGCTGCACACATTATGCAAGCAACCCAAGAATTGGAGGATGTAAGAATGTTGCATTTGAAGACGGAGGAGGTCCTGCTGCTTCTGCTATCTGAATCCCAGGGTAATCCCAGCTCTTCTTTAGATAGCAGTTGAAATTTTCATTAGATTATTGTACTTGCATGTTGTGTCATGTCTCTGAATGGATTATGTTGTAAGACCCCCTATGTTGTCCATGTGTTGTAATGATCCTAATTTTTTAGGCGAGGTAATCCTCAGTAGTTGTATGATTGACATAAGGTGAACTGTTTTTCTAGTGAGCATATTGTATTGGATGAAATAACTGTTTGACTCAAAGTATATCCAACCTACTGAATTCGAAGATCACGGCATTTCTAAATCATAATCATATATAAAGGTGGAATAAATATTTGTTGTGGTTTTGAAGAAATAAATAACAAGACGTAGAATTATCTGTGGATATTCGTAATCGAATAAAAATTGGATTTGAATTTAGTTGCCAGGGCCCAGGGCAAACGTGAGTGCTAATTCTCCCAAGTTTTGAATGAAGTGGCTAAACACCCACTATCATTTGTGGGCTGCCCGAAGCAAGTGTTTGCGAGATGGAAATTACTGTCTACCCCTGACACTTGACATCCTTATCGACCGGATTTACACTGCCGTCGATAGGGGTAGACTAGTAACTTCAATCAGACGTGACACGATGGCCTCTGAGCCCATTCAGACACAGTGGGCGCCAAACTTGGGCGGCAAAACACATTTGATTCAAGCTCGTCCGAAAGACATGTGTCTCTCCCTCCATTTCCCCATTCATCCACGGTGGGCGGCAAAACAAACTCTCCTCGTCCAAAATCGATGTAGGCTAATATTTTCAATAGGGGCAGATGTGTAACTTCCCTCAGACGTGACACAACCGCCCTACCTGTCAGCCATGTTCATACATCATGGGCACCAACCGTGGGCGGCAAAACACCCTCTCCTCGCCCGAAATCGTTACCGGAAAATATTTGGGAGACGCGAGATTACCGTCCTATCCCCAACCAACGTGATGTCTGAAATTTTAAACGGGGGACAAGTTCGTAACTTTGCCACATTTCAGACAAGCGTGTCCCAAAGTTTGAGATCCCCCCTCCCCCTCCATTTCCCCATTCATACACCATCGGCGCCACGACAACCTCCCCACTGCGGCCAGCCTCCTCCGTCCGCCACCCCATCCTCCACCTTGCCGGAGCCGCTACCCCTACGCCGTCGTCCACTACAAGAGATGGACGTCTCTCATCCACGGTGCCGGACTAGGATCCTTTCATCGCGTCGTCTCGCTTCATCGGCGTCGTCGTCCACTTTGCCATTGCCGATCCTACGACTACCTCGTCCACGGAAACAGGATTTATCCCCCAACCCGGCCGTCTACCGTCTAAAGTCTTCTTCCCCGCCGCCAACAGCCATCACACCCGCAACACCCTCAACGTATCAGCAGGGGCCTATACTGCATCACAAGAGAGGTGGTACTCTTCCATATGTGCTTAAGTTATTGATCTCACTCGGAAAATAGATCTTAAATTGTTTACTGTACTTTTCTTGTCCGTACCAAATCGTAGTGGCTAGTTGAGCGCAAACATTGGTTGTGAAGTAGCTTTGTCCGGTTTGCACCTTTAGTCCGCCATGTCACGGTCACTATACTCGTAAAGCTTATGGTTTCCCCCATTTATATTCACTACCATCATCGTAGGTGCTTCACTGCTTCGTGTCGTGCTAGCACTGCTCCTCAAGACCTCAACCCATCAAGCGAAACAACATGCCACTCATAATTCCAAAGCTTACGTGTTGAAATACGAATCTGATATGATGCCCATATTACTAAAACAAAGAACATTTAACTGGTCACTTAATGTTCCTATATTCATTTCGAAAAGCATGTGCGCCACTCACTGGTCCAGCTAGTTCCACTTTCCTGATTTTACCCTTGATGCTTAGGGTTTTCCCCTTTTATCTACTCTACTATGACCTGCGTTGGTGCTTTGTGTCATACTAGCATTACTCCACCCTTCAAGCTAAACAACACAACACTCAAAATTACAAAGCTTAGTTGTTCAAATATGATTGTGATATGATACTGATATTAGTTAACAGACACATTTAATTGGTTAGCTAAAGGTCCCACTTGAGTTTCCAAATGCATGTCGCGACATATAGAGAGATAGCAGAATTGCCTTTCTTTGTCACTTGTTGACTGTACTGTGACACTCAAATTTTTATTTGGTTTTCAACAAAAACTTTGTAGGATTTGAAGAAGGTCATTTAAATTCTTCCAAAACACTTCTCTCTCAAATACTTTTTCCCTTGGCAAGGATTTTGTTTTTTGTATCTTCTTCAACCCTGGTGTTTGGTTAATGAGAACCTTCCTTCTGATTGTTCCCTCCTCAAATATATTTTCTTGGAAATTATTTTTTTCTCTTAAAAAGAAACCCTATGAGTTTTGGGGGCTTCTTTCATTTTGAAACCACCCATGGTTTTACCATGCCTCATGTGGTAAAACCTCCCAAAACCCCTCCTTCTTCTTTGGAGCAATCTAAACTTTCTGTTCCAACAAGTCCAACCCATTTTTGGATTCTATTTCATTTATTTTATTTCCCAAAACAATTCTGTCATTTATTTTAAGCCTAGGTAATTTACAAAGCAAGTACCTAATTCTCTTTGAGTTTTGATCTCAAACCAACTCCTCTGGATAGTCTTTAGCACCCCCAACCTAGATCCATCACGATCCACTCTTACTCTTCTAAAAAATTTCAAGTTTCATCCTCTGCAAGTTTGGACCAGATTTGTCAAATTTGGTGAAATTCATATTTCCTCTTCCCCAAAAATTCTACCAAAATTCAGGCAGCCCCTAGATGCAATGAGAGGCCACCCCACCAAAAATCAGCTCAAGGAAAATTCCCCACATGCCAAAATCATTTCGTCGAACACCTGGCCGGCACTGTTCCTGTACACTTTCAGAAAGTTCAGAGTTTCAGAGTTTGCAGTGTCGTTTTTCGTCAGAGAGTTGTCATCGATCACCCGTGTGCCCTGGCGCGTTGCGCACGGCCCCTTCTCCTTGACCAGAGCCCTGCACGCCCTCTCGGACGGATGTAGGTGTCGGTGGCGGCGAGCATCGCCAACGCCGGCAGCCTCTGCGGTGGCAGAGCCACCCGTGGCGGCCAACGGAGCCAGCGCCGGCTCGCTACGCCGTTCTGCTCCGCCCAACGCCCCCTAGCCCTCCGCATGGCCTCATGCATGCCAGCGCACCCCCACAACACCGTCGTTGTGGCCCGGCAAGCACAGGACGCGCCCTCTGCCGCCGACGGGCCCGCGCCGCCCCGTTCCGTTGAAGCCACCCAGAGAGCCTAATCCAAACTTGGTTAGCACCTAAACGGAACCGGTGAACCTCCACGTTGACGCCCACTCCTAAACTCCCGACCACGCATCTTTGCGCGCCCGTAACCATCGCCGGAGATCCCCGTTCACGGCCACCGCCTTGGATTGCCTATAAAAAGGGGCCCCGAGCTCGCTCTCGAGCACGCACCACCACTGCACCTCACCAACACTCCGCCAAGCCACTCGGAGGACCTCGAGGAGGTCTCCTCCCCCAAATCCGGCCGCCCCGATCCGCCTCGGCCACCAGCTCGAATCACTCCGGTGAAGCTATCCCCGCCGCCCAAATATCGCCAGTAGCCTCCTCGGGAACCCAGTGGTCTAACCCCGGCTTCAATTTGACCTTCGCAGCCCTCCCCGACGAGATCCAACTCCACCCGAGCCGCCGTCCGCCGGAGCAAGGGTCGCCGTCGACGTGGTGCTCGCCGATGACCACCACCACCACCCACCGACGCGGAAGGACACGCTGAACACGTAGGTACCGCCCGATCCCCCTGCCTCGCCGTGGATCGCCGCCGGCGACCACCGGCTCTCGGCGCCAGTGGCTCGTTCTTCCCGCTTGAAATTTCAAACTGACGGGTGGGACCCACTGTCATCCTCTCTTTTCTTTTAAACGAACCGTTTTCGAAAACGATTCGCAAATACGCTTTCATCTGAAGCGTTTTCTGGTCTTTTTGTTCAGCCCCGAGAAGTTTCGTTTCATTACGAGAGGTCCTCGGATTAAAACCCTTATAACTTTTTAACAGAAACTGATTTTTGATTGATTCATTTTCTGTCATTGTAGCGACCCGACCTCAAACGGTCAAGCCTCTGTGTTGCTGTGCCATCCCTGGATCAGTATGCTGGCACACACAGTACATCAATGTATATATCAAAGTGCAATCACATGTATAATTAACGTAAAACTGATATATACCTCATAAGTCACAGCGGAAACAAATAGTCGGGTGTGGAGTCCCATCAACGCCATCGGCAGGTTGAGTGTAGACCGTAACCCTATACCGTACTCTTACTCGTCGGAAGAAACATATCTGCAACATGATACGTTGCAGCCATGTAGGTCAGTACATTGAATGTACCGGCAAGATCACAATAAGAGAAAACAGATGATAAACTATACTATATGCAGTATGGCTTTATGGCTCTGTATCTAAGTTTTGTTTTGCGTAAAAGTTGATTTTATTTTCCCTACATCAAAGGAATAAATGAAGTCTGTACTATAGAGTTTCCTATCATGACATGGTTCCGCCAACCGATGTCTCATAGCCCAAATCATCATAAGTTGCCCACAATTAAGTTATCATCCGTGTTGAGAGTTCCGAGATAGATCCAAGTCCAGATGCTCAAATTGTCCGTAATCGGGACACGGCTAATCGATTAGGTTATAACCTCTGCAGAGGTTTGTACACTTTACCCGCAAGATTCGATCCCTCTCTTTACGTTCTCGCACTTGAGTGTTTGAGAACAAGATGACCAAACATGGTCTTCCAAAGAGTTCCTCGACCACCGTCCGGTACTCAACCCATCCTACCGTAGTTCTACATCTGCTAGTACCGCCCCAGCCAGAGTCACAACTAAGGTCAACCAAGCCAGAGCCCATAATGACTTGCGGTTGCGGGTAAGCTTCCGGCGTGAAGTATTCTTCCGTCTCTTTGAGTCTGGGTGAAGCTTTCCGCAAGATGTCATGGCGCTTCTCCATGCATCCCGCCAACCACTGGTTTCTCCAGGTGCCCGTCAACCAAATCCTTCACCCAAGAGTGTGTATTGAATTCTTGTCTTGAGTCTTGAAGTCTTGGGGCCTTGAAGATGCAGTCCTTGCAGATTCCATCATGGAGTTGTCGTCATTGACGAGAGTCCTCCTTCTTCACACCACTCTCGAACACTCATACCAAACCCGTCTACTACAGCGTAGCATTAGAATAAAATAACGCCCGGGCTTGGTAACAGGGTGATGGGTTCCTACCTCATGCATACTACTCAACTACAAGAATTTCAATAACACTCTTGAGGGGTGGTTGCAAAGGTGCCACTAAATGCAATAAAACATAGGTAAGAAAGCATGGTCAAAGTGAACTTGCTCGGTGATGTTGACGAAGAAGAATTATCGTTCTCAAGAAATAACTTGATAGACTACTCGTCACTCTCTGATGAAATCTATATAACAAACATATCATTCACATAAGCACTCGCACTAACAATCAAAACAAAAGAGAGAGCGAATAAGAATCAAGGAACTTCAAATAAAACTAGGGAGTCTTCTTCTACAACATTCACAAAAATAGTTTTGTCTAACGGAAAATAAAACACTAAAATAACAGAGAATAAAATATAAATTTAGTTAAGACAAAATAAAGTATTTTTTCATAAAGCTATTTTGAAAGTATTTTCAATTGGGAGTTAAAACAGTAGAGAAATCCATTGCAAGTTATTAGCAAACTTGAATTGATTTCATGATAACAAAATAAAAATAAATATAAAAACTTGTTGAACACCTACGGTTTAACTAATAGAAACCAAACATAAACCTTCTGAAATATAAAATAAAATAATTTAAAACAACTATAGAAAAGAAGTAGCTATAATTGAATAGAACTAAAACAGAATTTGTTTTACATGAAACAATAATCTAAAATACTCAAACAATTTTGAAGTTTTTACCACTGGTAAATATGATCACTAGTGATCAGTAGAAAAAGAATCAAATAAAATCTATTTTGAAACTCCCGAATAAGCAAAACAAGCTTTAATTCAAATCTGATCTAACTCAATTTTATAAATCCAAACATAGACAAATTATATATTTTTGGAAACTACAAGAAAATTGTGATCTAACGCAAAAAGAATCAGCATCATTGGACTTCTAGATCAAAAGTTATAAGCTAAACAAGAACGGAACTAAATCTGTTACGGGAATAAATCTGAAAACGAAAACGGAGTTACCTGACGTGAGGCAGAGATGGCAGGAAGGAGACGGCGATGTGGAGGGCTGCTCGGCGAGGGGCGAGGTCGCCGGCGAGGTGGGGGTGGCGGAGGAGGGGTCGGCGCTGGGGAGGTGCGCTGGGGTGCTGCAGGCGATGGGAGGTTCCAGGAGAGCTCTGGTGGCGTTCTAGGCAGGAAAAGGAGGACGGTGGCGAGAAGGCTACGGGCAGGAGGGGTGGTGATGGGAAAAATGGAACGAGGAGAGGAGGGGTTTATAGGCGGTCTCGGGAGGCGCTGGGATGGAAAGACGAGGGAGATCGGGAAGGTGGAGATTCTGTCTCCATGGATATGGAAAGCTTGTGTGACGTGAGAGGAAACAGAGGAAGGAGATGATCTCTTGTTGGGCTAGAATAGGAAAGTGCTTAATGGGCCAGCAGGTTTTTCCTAATAAAAACGATTCCATTCCTATTTTAAAATTAGGAAACTAAAACAATAAAAAGGAAATCAAATCAATTCGAATAAAGAGTTTTATATACTAAAATTATCAGAAAAATAAAATGTAGATGATGAGCATTATTCCACGGCCAAAATAAAACTTAAAAAATGTTTTTCAGAAAATCCCTAAAGGCTTTATTTCTTTTTGCAAATAATTTTAAATAAAAACTTTGGTTTTCTTGGCTCAATATTTTCAAAATGCCCCTGATTTTGGAGGGTCATTTTCCTCCGCTCTTTCTTGCTTGCAAGAATTTATTTTCGGGTATTTCTCGGGAAGAAAAATAGAGAAGCAAGTGCAAATATTTGAAAGAATTAAATTGCAAAACTCCGTTCAAATTCTTTATAGTTGAAGAAGTCATGTCATCTTCTCTCATTGATTTTAATAGGATGAATTTGAATTTACCGGAGAAGGGGAAAGTCATTTTATTCCCTCTCATTCAAAAGTTTTTGAAAAGGTTCAAATTTCACTCAAGTTTAATTCACTCAAGCAAACAAACAAACAATTCAATTAATTATATTAACATTCCAAAATTTGGGATGTTACAGTCATCTTTATTTTTATGTCTAGTTTTTTGTCATATTTATTTGAAAAATATTTGGAACACTTTTCTGTGCACTCACGGTATTTACGATAAGTACGTATTTTCTTATACCATAGATACCGGTGGAGGTGACGGAACCGCGAACTTCGCCAAGCTAGACTCTGACTACTCCGAACCTGGCAAGCATGTTTGAACTTTTGATATGATGAGTGTCTTTGGCATGTTTGCATTAAGTAGTTCATGGCATGTTTATGAGCATCTCGATGAATGTCATTTTTCATACAAAGTTGAGGCAAGTGAGTTTCGATAATCCATAAGTTGTTGGATGTGAGTTGGCATGGCCATGTGATGGCATGAGAATGGGTAAGATGGCAGTGTTGTAGCATGCCAGTCTTAAGCCAGACCTTTGACTTCAGTGTCACCGTGAATCAAGTCACGTTTCCATCCATTTCCCTTCCCGTACTACCACATGTTTTCCACAAGGGATATGGCTTAGTAAGTTGCAAACTGCTTTCCTGGTACACACCAAATAGAGAGGCCGGGATAGGGTTCCATGGCCCTGGATTAAAGCCCGTCATCCGGTCAGGGGGCATGGGTGTTTCCGGTTGGGACCGAGAGGGTGGCACCCCTTAGAGCGCGCGTATATAAATTTGATCCCATGCTAATCGAGATTGTGATCTCCCCGTCTCAAAGTTTTTCTTGAACGCTGTCTAGGGTGATTCCGGCATCGTGAGGTGGGATGGGTGTGTCTTGGTTAGATGTGTTTCTTCGAAATATCAGAACGGAACTAGTCCTCGTGACTACGGAAATCCGTTGGCTGTGGGTATTTTAGTACAAACTCTGCAGAGTCAAAAATCCTTTGAATCATCTTATCCATGTCCAAGTACTGTATTCAACTTATTCCGTCAAGTGTCAGTCTCAGTGACAAAAACTCCGGTGAACCACATGAGTGATAAGTCTGGTTAAATGTTTATTCCTGTGGATGGACTAACCCGTTTATTATTGTGTGTTGAATATTTCTTATGAATATTATATCTTGTGAATTTACCAAATATGTATTATAAGCCCTTTCTGCGATGTCGCTCGGATGTCCGACTGTGGCACACTTGTTGTTTACTTTTGATATAAGCCCTTTCTGCGATGTCGCTCCGACGTCCGACTGTGGCATGCTTGTTATTTACTTCCGATATAAGCCCTTTCTACGATGTCGCTCCGACGAACGACTGTGGCACGCTTGTTATTTACTTTCGATATAAGCCCTTTCTGAGATGTCGCTCCGATGTCCGACTGTGGCACACTTGTTATTTACTTTCGATATAATCCCTTTCTACGATGTCGCTCCGACGTCCGACTGTGGCATGCTTGTTATTTACTTTCGATATAAGCCCTTTCTGCGATGTCGCTCAGACGTCCAACGGTGGCATGTATGTCATTTATTTTCAATATAAGCCCAGTCGCTTAGACGCCCGACTGCGGCATGTTTATGTATTCGTTTACCCTTCGAGGCGTCGCTCCAGACACCCGATCAGTTTTTCTTTTATTTTATTGGAATTTCGGGAGGACTACCGCCCGACTTAATTTTTACATACCATGTTGTGAAATGTTTATTATTTGAGTGTGCACTGTTGTTTTACTCAAGACGCATTCATGTATGCATTTGTTATATCTCATGTCCGAACTTTCTTGCGAGTACTTTCAAAGTACTCACCTGGCTTGTTGATTTGGCCAGATGTTGATGAAGGCGATCTCATGGATGAAGAGTTCGATAGCGAGTCCGACGCCTAGAGGAGTCCCAGTCAGTCTCGTGCGACCCTGGATTGGTCACTGTATTATATCCGCTTCCACTATCCAAATAAATTCATCGAGCCTCACCTCGACGCTCGATGAGCTGCCAGTTTAGGAGTCATATTACCCACTCCACTGTGTTATACCACTACCGCTTTATTCTCGAGTCAGTAGTATGCCACCCCACACCTTTGTGTCATACCCGCCATTATGTATAATTATTGGCGTGCTTGTAAAAATTTGTTGAGCAGCCTCAGCTCAACCCTGTAATATATTTAATGCTACTGGCTTTCTGTATCAAGATTTTGTCTACCAATAAGGAGGATTTTCCTCATACTGGACTCAAAAGATCGGTTCTCAATAATCTTTTTATTGGAAAACCGGTCGTGACAAGCTTGGTACCAGAGCCAGGCTGACTGTAGGAAGCCACTAGGTGCGACCGCTAATCGGTTATTAGCATAATAGAGTTTATTCATATTTTTGCAAGTGTAGTCATTTTTTGACAGTCAGCATAAATTTATGATCTGACCATTCAAAAAATTTGCCTACTTTTGTAGATGGCTGGCAACGACTGCGAGTCACAGGTGTTCGCCAACGTGCCTGAGGGGTTCGTCAAACTCCTCTCCTTCATCGTCCAGGTCGCGATGGGACCATCAGTGCGCCCAGTCTTCACACTCTATCCGCACAAGATCAACGACAGTCTGACCATGCACCAGGCCGCGGTGCAATTCAAGGGGGGGCGTGTTGAGTTACGTCGCTTCTGGTTCTTGGGGAGAGCCATGCCTCCGGAGAGGCATGCTATGCAGATGGCTGCCCGTGAGGCGGTAGCTCGTCTCCGGGATGCTCTTCCTTCAATGAAGACTCATCGTTACCGCTACCTTCCATGCCACGTGCCATACACCTGTCACTACTCATTCGCTTGCCCCAGAGGAGAGCGAGACGAGGCTATTGAGATGCTTGTCGAGTACCTCCGAGCTCTGGAGGCAGCCTTCGACAGCCTGGTGGACGACCTTGTGGCTGCCCGCATGGACTCAGTCCATGGTTGTGCCGCCAACAGGAGGGAGTTCCTGCACACCGCACCACCGCTGACTTTCGTCTCGTCCTCGGCATCTTATTCACCTACCATTCTCGCCACTGCTCGTCGCCTGCCTACCACCAAGGAGTTCAACCAAGTCATTGCGCCCACTCCAGTTCGTTCTGCACCACCTATTGCGCCTACTCCTATTCGTGTCGCTCCGCCTATGGCACCAGCTCCATCAACTCAGCGCAACGCTTCACGTCTGGAGCCTATTAGCGAGGAGGAGGTTGAGTCCCCAGCCTCACTGCGCCTCACCCTCGGCAGGCCAAGGGAGATCCTTACCATCTCCGACTGAGTACGCTTAGCCGCCATGCGATGTACCGACTTGTACAATATGTTTATATGTACATAGGTTGTGAGAAGTAGCTTGTTTGCGCATCATGTAGGAACTGGGAGAAGTGCACTAGCCTAAATAACATGTCAGGAATATGTACGCATATCCTGAGTGATGTATTGTGTAATTATTTCTTGCGTGTAAGATATGTAATGAGCAGTCCTTCTCCGTGCGCAAACGTTTATTCTCTTAAAAAAATCTTGGAGCATTTAAAATTTCCCGTCTTTATGAATTTATTGACTTTTGCGACTCAATTTCTTTTCTTATGAGTTTTACAAACTATATCCCCAGAGTGAAAAATGTCTCGTCCTTGGATGTGCTCCATACCAAATCAGCCAGAGGAAAATTATGGCACACCACCAAACAACAATTTCACACAGGGGCAGTCAAGTCAACAGGGCAGTGAAACAACATTTACCCAAGTATGACGCATTTACGAACAGAGTCAGCAACAACATCAGGAAATGATGAACCAAGTCATCAATATGGGAAATCACCGTGGACAGTATCAGCAGCAATCCAAGTTGTCTGAGCTACAGAAGACGCGTCCCCCAACATTTTCTCATACTGACAAACCTCTTGAGGCTGATGACTGGCTTCGAGACATGGAAAGAAAATTAATTATTGCATAGTGTTCAGACCGTGAGAAAGTACTATATGCACCGCACTATCTCACTGGAGGAGCTGCATCATGGTGGGAAAATTTCCTACACATGCACCCCAACGAAAATGAAATAACATGGGAGGAATTCGAAGAAGGTTTTCATGGGGCGCACATTCCTAAAAGTGTTATGAAGATCAAGAAGAGAGAATTTGATGACCTCAAACAAAGGACCATGACGGTGTCAGAATACAACAGCCAGTTTACTCTGTTGTCTCGCTACGCCAACGAAGAGTGTATGACTGAAAGCAAGAAGATGGAAAAATTCTTGGAAGGACTGGCACCCGCACTTAAATGCCAGCTGGTTGTGCACATCTTTCTAGATTTTAAGACGCTGGTGGATAAGGCCATTACCTTGGAAAATGAGAGACGCAGCTTGGAGGATTTCCGCAAGCGAAAAAGGGACCAGACTACTCTTGCTCGAAACCACCGGAGCAAGACGGATTTTCAGAAAGGTGGGACACACAAACCCACGACAAACGTCTCACGCCCAATCAAGAATTTCCATGCAAGGGACAAGGAGTTCACGATCTCCCAGCGCATTTGCTACGCTTAGGAGAAGAAGGGCACTATGCCAAATAGTGCCCCAAGCCAAGGAACTCGACCCCAAAACCGAACAACGGTGGCAATAATTCAGCGCCCAAGCGGAACAATTTCAACCCCAATAACAACCACAGGAAGGGTCCTCTGAACCACGTGACCAAAGAGGAAGCACAAAACGCCCCGAATATCGTACTCAATATGTTCCCTGTCAACACAATACCTGCCATGGTTTTGTTTGATTCTGGAGCTTCTCACTCATTCATTTCGAAGAGTTCTGCTTTGCAAAATAATTTTTCGATGCTTCCCTTGGAAAAATCCATGATCATCAAGTCCCCTGGGATTAAGCAAGTGACTCAGAGTTACTGCCAAGGTGTGGTTATTGAATTTGAAGGATTGAAGTTTCATGCCAACCTTATTGTATTGGAAAATAAAGGACTGGATGTCATCCTAGGGATGGATTGGTTAAGCACCAACAAAGGTTTTATTGACTGCTTCAACCGGACCGTAATTCTCACCCACCACCACGGGGAGACAATAAGAGTTTCAGCCAAAGAGAGAAAAATATCCCAGCAACCGAGATTGAACAAGGTGGACGTTTCTGAATTAAACAAGGTTCCAGTAGTGTGTGAATTTCCAGACGTATTTCCCGAAGAACTACCAGGCATGCCACCAGACCGAGAGATAGAATTCAGCATTGAGCTAGCACTCGGAACCGCCCCCATTTACAAGAAACCATACAGAATGGCACCATCCGAATTGGTAGAATTGAAGAAGCAAATAAAAGAATTACTGGACAAAGGATATATTCGAGCCAGCTCCTCACCTTGGGGTTCACCAATTTTATTTGCCAAGAAAAAGGATGGGACACTGAGATTGTGTATAGACTATCGAGCACTTAACATGGTCACAATCAAGAATAAATACCCAATGCCAAGGATAAATGATTTATTTGATTAGCTCGCTTAGGCCAAGGTCTTCTCAAAAATTGACTTAAGGTCGGGATACCATCAATTAAAAGTACGAACAGAGGATATCCCCAAGGCAGCGTTCACCTCCAGATATGGACTGTATGAGTTCACAGTAATGCCGTTTGGACTAACAAACGCCCCGGCATATTTTGTTCACCTCATGAACAAAGTATTTATGAAGTTCATGGACAAGTTTGTTGTGGTATTCATCGACGATATTCTGATATACTCCAAGACACCAGAAGAGCATGCTGAACATCTCCGAATCGTACTAGGAGAACTAAGGAAACATCAATTGTATGCCAAGTTCAGCAAGTGTGAATTTTGGCTAAGGCAGGTAGGTTTTCTGGGCCATGTACTGACCCAAGAAGGTATTGCCGTAGACCCGGAAAAGGTCAAGGTCGTGCTTGGCTGGAAACCACCAGCCAAAGATAATGACGTCTGAAGTTTCTTGGGAATGGCAGGATACTACCAAGATTTATTGAAGGATTCTCCACCATAGCAAAGCCAATGACACAGCTACTCAAGAAGGACAAGAAGTTTGAATGGACTGAAGCTTGTAGAAAAGTTTCCAAGAGCTAAAAGGAAATTGACGACAAGACCAAGATTAATCGTGCGGATATACACAAGAATTTTGAGGTGTATTGTGATGCATCCCGGAAAGGCCTCGGATGCGTATTGATGCAAGAAGGCAAGGTGGTCGCGTATGTTTCCAGACAACTTCGCAAGCATGAGGAAAATTATCCTACTCATGACCTAGAGTTGGCAGCAGTCATTCATGCACTCAAGGAATGGAGACACTTTTTACTTGGAAATCATTGTGAAATATACACGGACCATAAAAGCCTCAAGTATATTTTCACACAACCGGAACTCAATTTACGGCAACGACGCTGGTTGGAATTAGTGAAGGATTATGATGTTGGAATCCACTACCATCCAGGAAAAGCAAATGTAGTGGCAGATGCTCTAAGTCGGGACCCTAGCCCGAACGACGACAACCTACCAAACCTGAGACCTGAATTTTGGCAGGAGTTTGCTAAACTCAACTTGTTGGTGGTCACCAAAGGCAGCATGTCGAATTTAGAAATGCAGCCTACCCTGATAGAAAAGATTAAAGAGGCTCGGCATGGACACCCCAGCATTGAAGGCATAAAACGGAAAGTGAGTTTGGGCAAGGCCTCAGAATTCGTTATCGATGAGCAAGGAATATTGTGGTACGGAGATAGACTTTGCGTACCAAATATCAAGGACCTTAAACAACAAATCTTAGCTGAAGGCCACACTGCTCCGTATTCAATCCATCCTGGAGGAACAAAAATGTACAAGGATATTCAGGAAAATTTTTGGTGGCACGGTATGAAAAGGGACATAGCCACGTTCATCGCATGTTGCGACTCTTGTCCACGCATCAAGGCCGAGCACCAGAAACCAGCCAGACTTTTACAGCCAAATAAGATACCCGACTGGAAATGGGACAAAATTGGAATGGATTTTATTATTGGACTACCTCGGTCACGACACGGGAATAATGCCATATGGGTCATCACTGATAGACTGACTAAGGTAGCACACTTCATCCCCGTAAAGACAACCCACACGACTCAGAAGCTTGCCAGGATTTATCTTTCCCGTATCGTCTACTTACATGGAGTCCCAAAGACGATAATATCGAACATGAGGCACTCAATTCGTCTCCGATTTTGGGATCACTTACAACAAGCTCGGGAACTCAATCTGGCGTTTAGTACCGCATACCACCCCCAGACTGATGGGCAAACTGAACGCGTAAATCAAATTCTAGAAGACATGCTAAGAGCATGTGTCCTCACCTATGGAACCAGTTGGGAAGAAAGCTTGCCCTACGCGGAGTTTGCATACAACAACAGTTACCAAGCCAGCCTGCAAATGGCACCATTTGAAGCTCTGTACGGGCGAAGATGTCGTACCCCGCTAAATTGGTCAGAAACAGGAGACAGCCATATCTTCGGCCCAGACATGCTCAAGGAGGCTGAAGATAAAGTTAAGGTGATTAGGGATCGACTCAAGACAGCCCAAAGTCGACAGAAGAGTTATTACGATCAAAAACATCGGGGAGTCAGTTTTGAACCCGGTGAGTTTGTGTACCTACGAGTATCTCCTATGAGGGGCCTGCATTGATTCAAGGTTAAGGGAAAGCTAGCACCAAGATTCATCGGACCCTTCTGTATAGTGGCACGAAGAGGCACAGTAGCCTACCAGCTAGACCTACCCGAAGAATTATCCGATGTCCACGACGTGTTCCACGTCTCGTAGTTGAGGAAGTGTGTAAGCAACCCAGAGAAGCAGGTATCCCATGAAAACATTGATGTGCAGCCAGACCTCACCTATCGGGAGCATCCAATAAAAATCTTGGAGGAGTCTGAAAGGAGGACCCGACAGAAAACCATCAAGTTTTTCAGAGTTCAGTGGAGCAATCACACCGAGAGTGAAGCAACTTGGGAAAGAGAGGATTTTCTTCGGACAGAGCACCCACACTTATTTGAGGATCAGCTGAAATCTAGGGGACGAGATTTTTCCTAAGGGGGTAGGTGTTGTGACACTCAAATTTTTATTTGGTTTTCAACAAAAACTTTGTTGGATTTGAAGAAGGTCATTTAAATTCTTCCAAAACACTTCTCTCTCAAAAACTTTTTCCCTTGGCAAGGATTTTATTTTGTGTATCTTCTTCTACCCTGGTGTTTGGTTAATGAGAACCTTCCTTCTGATTGTTCCCTCCTCAAATATATTTTCTTGGAAATTATTTTTTTTCTCTTAAAAAGAAACCCTATGAGTTTTGGGGGCTTCTTTCATTTTGAAACCACCCATGGTTTTACCATGCCTCATGTGGTAAAACCTCCCAAAACCCCTCCTTCCTCTTTGGAGCAATCTAAACTTTCTGTTCCAACAAGTCCAGCCCATTTTTGGATTCTATTTCATTTATTTTATTTCCTAAAACAATTATGTCATTTATTTTAAGCCTAGGTAATTTACAAAGCAAGTACCTAATTCTCTTTTAGTTTTCATCTCAAACCAACTCCTCTGGATAGTCTTTAGCACCCCCAACCTAGATCCATCAAGATCCACTCTTCCTCTTTTCAAAATTTTCAAGTTTCATCCTCTGCAAGTTTTGACCAGATTTGTCAAATTTGGTGAAATTCATATTTCCTCTTCCCCAAAAATTCTACCAAAATTCAGGCAGCCCCTAGATGCAATGAGAGGCCACCCCACCAAAAATCATCTCAAGGAAAATTCCCCACATGCCAAAATCATTTTGTCGAACACCTGGCCGGCACTGTTCCTGTATACTTTCAGAAAGTTCAGAGTTTCAGAGTTTGCAGTGTCATTTTTCGTCAGAGAGTTGTCATCGATCACCCGTGCGCACTGGTGCGTTGCGCACGGCCCCTTCTCCTTGACCAGAGCCCCACACGCCCTGTCGAATGGTCGCAGGTGTCGGTGGCGGCGAGCATCGCCAACGCCGGCAACCTCTGCGGTGGCAGAGCCACCGTGGGCAGCTAACGGAGCAGCGGCTCGCTCACACGCCGTTCTGCGCCGCTCAACGCCCCCTAGCCTTCCGCGTGGCCTCATGCATGCCAGCGCACCCCCGCAGCACCGTCGCCGTGGCCCGGCAAGCATAGGGCGCGCCCTCTGCCGCCGACGGGCCCGCGCCGCCCCGTTCCGTCGAAGCCACCCAGAGAGCCTAATCCAAACTTGGTTAGCACCTAAATGGAACCGGTGAACCTCCACGTTGACGCCCCACTCCCTAAACTCCCCGACCAAGCACTGCGCCACCGTAACCATCGCCCGAGATCCCCGTTCACGGCCACCGCCTTGGATCGCCTATAAAAAGGGGCCCCGAGCTCGCTCTCGAGCACGCACCACCACTGCACCTCACCAACACCCCGCCAAGCCACTCGGAGGACCTCGAGGAGGTCTCCTCCCCCAACTCCGTCCGCCCCGATCCGCCTCGGCCACCAGCTCGAATCACTCCGGTGAAGCTATCCCCGCCGCCCAAATATCGCCAGTAGCCTCCTCGGGAACCCAGTGGTCTAACCCCGGCTTCAATTTGACCTTCGCAGCCCTCCCCGACGAGATCCAACTCCACCCGAGCCGACGTCCGCCGGAGCAAGGGTCGCCGTCGACGTGGTGCTCGCCGAAAACCACAACCACCCACCGACGCGGAAGGACACGCTGAACACGTAGGTACCGCCCGATCCCCCTACCTCGCCGTGGATCACCGCCGGCGACCACCGCAGCTCTCGGGCGCCGGCGGGCTCTGTTCTTCCCCGTTTGAAATTTCAAACCTAATGGGCTGGACCCGCCTGTCAGCCTCTCTTTTCTTTTAAACGAACCGTTTTCTGAAAACGTATTCGGGCAAATACGCTTTCAGTCTGAAGCGTTTTTCTGGTCTTTTCTGTTCAGCCCCCTGAGAAGTTTCTGTTTCATTATAGAGAGGTCCCTGGATTAAAACCCTTATAACTTTTTAACAGAAACTGATTTTTGATTGATTCTTTTTCTGTCATCTTTATTTTTCTTTCTAGTTTTTTGTCATCTTTATTTGAGAAATATTTGGAACACTTTTCTGTGCACTCACGGTATTTACCTTAATTACGTATTTTCTTGTACCGTAGATACCGGAGGAGATGACAGAACCGCGAACTTCACCAAGCTAGACTCCGACTACTCCGAACCAGGCAAGCATGTTTGAACTTTTGATATGATGAGTGTCTTTGGCATGTTTGCATTAAGTAGTTCATGGCATGTTTATGAGCATCTCGATGAATGTCATTTTTCATACAAAGTTGAGGCAAGTGAGTTTCGATAATCCATAAGTTGTTGGATGTGAGTTGGCATGGCCATGTGATGGCATGAGAATGGGTAAGATGGCAGTGTTGTAGCATGCCATTCTTAAGCCAGACCTTTGACTTTAGTGTCAACGTGAATCAAGTCACGTTTCCATCCATTTCCCTTCCCGTACTACCACTTGTTTTCCACAAGGGATATGGCTTAGTAAGTTGCAAACCGCTTTCCTGGTACACACCAAATAGAGAGGCCGAGATGAGGGTTCCATGGCCCTGGATTAAAGCCCGTCATCCGTTCAGGGGGCATGGGTGTTTCCGGTTGGGACCGAGAGGGGGGCACCCCTTAGAGCGCGCGTATATAAATTTGATCCCATGCTAATCGAGATTGTGATCTCCCCGTCTCAAAGTTTTTCTTGAACGCTGTCTAGGGTGATTCCTGGCATCGTGAGGTGGGTTGGGTGTGTACTGGTTAGATGTGTTTCTTCCGAAATATCGTAAACGGAACTAGTCCCTCGTGACTACGGAAATCGGTTGGCTGTGGGTATTTTAGTACAAACTCTGCAGAGTCAAAAATCCTTTGAATCATCTTATCCATGTCCAAGTACTGTATTCAACTTATTCCGTCAAGTGTCAGTCTCAGTGACAAAAACTCCGGTGAACCACATGAGTGATAAGTCCGGTTAAATGTTTATTCCTATGGATGTACTAACCCGTTTATTATTGTGTGTTGAATATTTCTTATGAATATTATATCTTGTGAATTTACCAGATATGTAGTATAAGCCCTTTCTGCGATGTCGCTCAGACATCCGACTGTGGCACACTTGTTGTTTACTTTTGATATAAGCCCTTTCTACGATGTCGCTCCGACGTCCGACTGTGGCATGCTTGTTATTTACTTTTGATATAAGCCCTTTCTGCGATGTCGCTCCGACGTCCGACTGTGGCACGCTTGTTATTTACTTTCGATATAAGCCCTTTCTGCGATGTCGCTCCGACGTCCGACTGTGGCACGCTTGTTATTTACTTTTGATATAAGCCCTTTCTGCGATGTCGCTCCGACGTCCGACTGTGGCATGCTTGTTATTTACTTTCGATATAAGCCCTTTCTGCGATGTCGCTCAGACGTCCAACTGTGGCATGTATGTCATTTATTTTCAATATAAGCCCTTTACGTGGTGTCGCTTAGACGCCCGACTGCGGCATGTTTATTTATTCGTTTACCCTTTGAGGCGTCGCTCCAGACACCCGATCGGTTTTTCTTTTATTTTGTTGGAATTTCGGGAGGACTACCGCCCGACTGCCTTTTTACATACCATGTTGTGCAATGTTTATTATTTGAGTGTGCACTGTTGTTTTACTCATGACGCATTCATGTATGCATTTGTTATATCTCATGTCCGAACTGTCTTGCGAGTACTTTCAAAGTACTCACCTGGCTTGTTGATTTGGCCAGATGTTGATGAAGGCGATCTCATGGATGAAGAGTTCGATAGCGAGTCCGACGCCTAGAGGAGTCGGTCAGTCTCCTGCGACCTGGATTGGTCATCATTATATCCGCTTCCGCTACCCAAATAAATTCATCGAGCCTCACCTCGACGCTCGGTGAGCTGCCAGTTTAGGAGTCATATTACCCACTCCACTGTGTTATTCCACTACCGCTTTATTCTCGAGTCAGTAGTATGCCACCCCACACCTTTGTGACATACCCGCCATTATGTATAATTATTGGCGTGCTTGTAATAATTTGTTGAGCAGCCTCAGCTGAACCTTGTAATATATTTAATGCTACTGGCTTTCTGTATCAAGATTTTGTCTACCAGTAAGGAGGATTTTCCTCATACTGGACTCAAAAGATCGGTTCTCAATAATCTTTTTATTGGAAAACCGGTCGTGACATGTACTTTCTTGTCCATACCAAATCTTAGTTGTTATTTCAAAGCAAATATCGGTTGCTAACTACCCCTTGCGCGGTTTGCAGCTTCAGATCTGCCATCCCACTGCCATGGTCAACACTATACTCATCATGCTTACGGTTTCCCCATTTTATGATGACCATGATCAGCCTACATGGTTCATGTCGTAATAGCACTGCTCCACCCATCCAGCTAAACAAGCTTAGTTGTACAAATTCAAATATGATATTATGCTAATATTAGTAAAACTGAGAGTTGTTTAATTGGTCAGCTAAATGTTCCTACCTTAGTTTCGAAATGCATGTGAGCCATATACGGAGAGACCGGAAGGAATAGTATTTATTTGTGCGCTCTGGTTCATCATGGGTGGCCAACCGACATTGTATAGAAAGACTGTAATATCTTCAATCTGCTTGCTCTTCTTCTCTTCTTTAAGATGATCCTCTTCTCTTGTGGTCGACTAGTCAGGTCGAGTTACTCTCCCTTAGTATATTTTGAATCTGTCAGGTCAGGTTGACTTGTTCTTCTTTACTATATGTTGAAGCTGTCATCTGCGAAGTATCATCACTTCTGGAGCTCTCATATTTTGAGTAGTAGGCCACATTATATTAATGCACACACCAAATTACAGCATGCATGGCACCTCTTAGAATAATTGCAGAGATAGAACAAAGGGGTTTACAGGGAGGAAGTATTGGATTAGAATCACTTCTGCATTACAAAGATAATCTCACTTGTTTTTATGTTTTCATGCATGTCAGGTATTGAATATTATCAAGATGAATATGAGAATGGGTGCACGAGAGGAATATTGCAGAACAATCCACTGGCTAACAAACTTGGCATGGTGGAGGATGGCCTATCTTATTCACCCATCAAGGTGCATGCTCTAACTTGGCAAGGTTGCATTGGTCGCTCATATTTTGCATATGACCTCTTGCATACTTCTACTTTGTTACAACATCTGCTTAGTTTAAGCATCATATATGAGTATATGCCATACCTATCCATTTTCTATACCTATTCCATGTGTCGTCATACTATGTTTTTTCAGTCAAATGTTGTTCTTTCGTAATAGATGTCCAAAAGGAAGAGGGTGATTGCAAATCCTCAAGGAGTACAAACTAGGTATTTGGAAAAGGTAGTGATACTGTTAAATCAGATAGATCAGCAGCCACGAAAACACAGCCCAACTGTAACAGACTTTACCCCTACTCCCGGTGGCCAAACCCTATTAGAATCTGACATGCCCAGTGTCAGTAATCTGTCTATGATATCAATTCAAAATTTGAACTCCTAAATTTCTGCATGTGCCTTACCTTCTCTCTTGTATGAAAACTAATTTCAGAAGAATCTCCTTGCTCAAAGGATCATAGGATCTCACGACAATACTGGGCTCTGCATTGCTATTGTCAGTACCTCTTGCCCTTTGTCAGCATACTTACACTCGTTGCTGTTTGATTATGTAGCATCACTGTAAATGTTCGCTTCTTTATCCTCCCTTTGCTTGAAATTATAAGATCTATATTTACTCTTAGATAAATGTAGAATTAACACAATGGTTATGAAGTTTTGGATTGCTCATGTAAGTACCTGTTGTCATGTACTCCCTCTATATCGAATTAATTGTTGATCAATTGGATGTATTTAGAACTTAATAGTGCTAGATACATCCATTTGAGCGACAACTAATAACAGACGGTGGTGGTATTACTGTACATGCATCGCGAGATAGTTGATTGTCTAGCATTACTCTGCATCTTATCTGCCCTGCCCTCCACTTTCTCCAAATTATCATATCTACATTTACTCTTACCAAATGTTGAATAAAGCCAATGCCACTACACACGTTGATGTCTGCATTCCTCTTGTCAGTACCTTTTTCCTTGTAACGTTGTACTTAATTAATTGCTATTTGATTATGTATCATCAGTCTGCACCTGAGCTTCATTATCCTCTATTTCTTCCAATATTATTTGATCTATATTTACTCTTTGCAAAATGTAGAATAATGACAATGCTTATAAAGAATTTTCTTTGGGGAATTTATTGAATTATCTTTCCATCAACATGGAGAAGGGCTTTGTCCAGCCCGTGTTAATATGTAATGTAAGTTCATCCTTCTCAAGCCTTCAAACTTTGTTCTAGTATAGATTTGGATAGGCATCATTTCCTCCATTGTTGTTTACATCTGATTAGATGTTTGCAACAACTACCATTTTAAATTGTAGTTGTAAAACATGTTCCTTATGTAGAAACAGATCCATTTATTTGCTTATATAATTGTGAAACCAGTTACGTGTCTCCTTGTTTCTCTTTCAGAGTCGTATCTCTTATGCCAGGCAGAACTTTAGGAAAGATAGTGAGCCAAACCATCTTGAGGACAGCGAGATGACCCCAAGGTCATGTCTTGATGAAGACAGTGAGTTGAAGCTACTCACCAGCAGGTGTGGGACAACCTCTGTGCAGTCGCTGCCTCAATTAGTTTGACTTCTTCAGTCTCAACTTAAAGCGGAAAGGCTTGCTTCAGCTCAGCTCCGACTTGAAGTCAAAGATGTAATGAAGATGTCAGGGGACTGCCTTGCGCACTATGGTGCCATACAGCTAGGGATGAAGCATCTATCGTTGACACAACTGAGGTCTCATCAGCTTGTTCGGCTGCTTGCAGGGCCCGAGCTTGCCAGGTCTAGTGCCTTCTGAAGTGCTCTCAGTTTTGTATATTCTTTTGTCGGCGCGTTTATATGCACTGGTGGCGATCTTTGATGCCCAGTGTATGTAATATGTGGTCATGTTGCGCTTTATTATCACCGGTAGCGAACTTTGATTCCCAGTGGATGTAATATGCCGTAATTTCTTTGTTGTATAGTCTAGGTGAAAGTGCAACTATCCCTGGGTGGTTTGGTAATTTCTAACAACATATAGCTCATTGAGCTAACATTATTCCAAGATGAATATTTCAGGAAAAGCTCAATGAATGGCATGGCATGGATGAGGAAAGTGGACCCCTCAAAATGCTAAGATAAAAGGATTGGCTCAAGCTCAAAAGCTCAAGACTCTACATTTTATAGTTTAGTGATCCAAGATCACATTGAGTCTATAGGAAAATCCAATACTATCAAGGAGGGATGAGGTGTTGCTTAATGAGTTTCTTGCTCCATAGTTCTTAGCGATATGCTCCAAAGCCCTCAACTACTTTCTCACATCCACATATGACCCAAACCAAAAGTCAAACTCGGCCCCACCGATTCTTTCCGTCCGGCGCCACCGAGTTCAGATGTCATAGCCACTGCCACAAACCCTAGGAAAATCGGTCTCACCGATAGGGATTTCGATCTCATCAAGATGGGGTTGTAATCTCTCTGTTTCCCTTCGTAATGTTTCGGTCCCACCGAGATAAGCGATCGGTCCCACCGAGATTGCAATGTAAACTCTCTATTTCCCTTTCGTAACATTTCGGTCCCACCGAAATGAGTGAACCGGTCCCACCGAGTTTACCTGACCAACTCTCTGGTTAGCTTATTACCAAAGTCGGTCTCACCGAGTTTGTGTAATCGGTCTCACCGAGATTACGTTATGCCCTAACCCTAACCATATCGGTCCTACCGAGTTGCATGTCGGTCCCACCAAAAATCCTAACGGTCACTAGATTTGCTGAATCGGTCCGACCGAGTTTCTTAATTCGGTCCCACCGAGATTGGTAAATTGTGTGTAACTGTTAGATTTTGTGTGGAGGCTATATATACCCCTCCACCCACTCTTCATTCGTGAAGAGAGCCATCAGAACGAACCTACACTTCCAATACACATTTTCTGAGAGAGAACCACCTACCCTTGTGTTGAGGCCAAGATATTCCATTCCTACCATATGAATCTTGATCTCTAGCCTTCCCCAAGTTGCTTTCCACTCAAATCTTCTTTCCACCAAATCCAAATCCTGTGAGAGAGAGTTGAGTGTTGGGGAGACTATCATTTGAAGCACAAGAGCAAGGAGTTCATCATCAACACACCATTTGTTACTTCTTGGAGAGTGGTGTCTCCTAGATTGGCTAGGTGTCACCTAGATTGGCTAGGTGTCACTTGGGAGCCTCCGACAAAATTGTGGAGTTGAACCAAGGAGTTTGTAAGGGCAAGGAGATCGCCTACTTCGTGAAGATCTACCGCTAGTGAGGCAAGTCCTTCGTGGGCGACGGCCATGGTGGGATAGACAAGGTTGCTTGTTCGTGGACCCTTCGTGGGTGGAGCCCTCCGTGGACTCGCGCAACCGTTACCCTTCATGGGTTGAAGTCTCCATCAACGTGGATGTACGATAGCACCACCTATCGGAACCACGACAAAAAAATCCGTGTCTCCAATTGCGTTTGAATTCTCCAAACCCTTCCCTTTATATTCTTGCAAGTTGCATGCTTTACTTTCCGCTGCTCATATACTCTTTGCATGCCTGCTTGAATTGTGTTAAGATTGCTTGACTTGTGCTTAGATAGCTAAAATCTGCCAAAGAATAAAATTGGGGAAAGGATTAGTTTTTTTTGGTCAAGTAGTCTAATCACCCCCCCCCCCTCTAGACATACTTTCGATCCTACAAGTGGTATCAGAGCTTTGGTCTCCATTTGCTTTGATTTCCATAGCTTTTGGTGGTCATAGCCTTGGTTTCACAACCTAGGAGAGTATGGCGTCTAGCGAGGGAAATTATCACCGTAGAGGTCCTTACTTTGATGGTACTAATTTTGCTAGTTGGAAGCATAAGATGAAAATGCATATTCTTGGACATAACCCCGCCGTTTGGGCTATTTTGTGTATTGGCTTGCAAGGTGAATTCTTTGATGGGAGAGAACCGAACTGTGAAGCTAGCGCGAAAGAGTTGAAGATGTTGCAATACAACGCTCAAGCTTGTGATATCCTCTTCAATGGATTGTGCCCCGAAGAATTCAACAAAATCAGCCATCTTGAGAATGCAAAGGAAATTTGGGATACTTTGATTGATATGCATGAAGGTACCGACTCCGTCAAGGAATCCAAGTTGGACGTGCTTCAAAGTCAACTTGACAAGTTCAAAATGAAGGGTGGTGAAGGTGTCGCTGAAATGTACTCTAGGCTTGCTCTTATCACAAATGAGATTGCCAGCTTAGGAAGTGAAGAGATGACCGATAGATTCATCATCAAGAAGATCCTAAGAGCTTTGGCTGGAAAATATGATACCGTGTGCACATTGATCCAAATGATGCCCAATTACAAAGATCTCAAGCCAACGGAAGTCATTGGAAGAATTGTTGCTCATGATATGTCACTCAAGGATAAGGAGGAACTTCACAACAAGTCAAGTGGTGCTTACAAAGCCTCATGTGAAGCCCCCACATCATCAAGTGTGAAACAAACCTTCAATGAAGAATTGAGCTTAATGGTGAAGAACTTCAACAAGTTCTACAAGAATAGAAGCAAAGAGAGAAGCTCCAAGTCAAGGTCCTACAATGACAAAAGATCTTCTAGTCGAGAGCAAAATTGCTACAATTGTGGGAGACCCGGACACTATTCCAATGAGTGTATGGCACCCTACAAAAGAAGAGAAGAATCACCCAAGAGAAGAAGTAGAAGAGAAGAATCACCACCAAGAGAGAGGGGGAGTAGAGATGATCGTTATGAACGAAGACCCTCACGGAGAAGCAAAGATTCGGAAAGGAAGGACAAGTCATCAAGGAGCTACACAAAACGAAGACATCAAGCTCATGTTGGTGAATGGGTATCCAGCTCGACTCGACAATCACTCCGAGAGAAGCTATCACTCCGACTCCGAATATACTCAAGATGAAGGTGTTGCCGGTCTAGCACTTGTGTCAACCAACTCCTATGCCATATTTGATTCACCAAATGAAGGAATTGGAAGATGCTTCATGGCCAAAGGTCCAAAGGTAACACATCCCGAGTATGTTGATTTCAATAGTGATGAAGATGACTTGTTAGGTGATGATGATTTACTTGTTGACAACTCTAGTGATGAATACTATGATGAAACGTCAATTAATCATGCTAATCAAGATAAAACGAATGACAATGATAAGGAGAAGATTGAGCTTCTAACTAAAGAACTAAACACTCTTAAGTTAGCTCATGAAACTATCTTAGAAGATCATCGAGAACTTTTAAGGACTCATGAGAAGTTACGCTTTGAAAAGCTCAACCTTGAGCAAGAGCATGATTTCTTAAAGTTAATCAATGATGATGTCCGTAAGAAAAGTTCTTCTTACATTGCCAAGCGTTTACTCCTATCTACTTACATGCCTCAAGTCAAGTCTAGTAACAAGAACAAGAAGGATTCTTCCTCTAGTAGTAACAATAATCATGCTAAACCCAATGATGTTGCTTCTAGTAGTTATCTTGATTCCACTAATGATTCTCTTAGCCAAGTTACACTTGAGCAAGAAAATAGCTTATTGAAGGGAATTATAGAGAAAGGTGTTTACAAGAGCCTTGCCGGGAGTAAGCAATTTGAGGAAATTGTACGCAAGCAAGGAAGGCACCGGAAGAACCAAGGTGTTGGTTTTGAACGAAAGTTCAATGCCAATGGAGTTGAGTGGGAAGAAGATCAATACCCCAAGACAAAGTTTGTTCCTCAACAAGAGAAGTATGATCCTACTTATTTCAAGGGGACACAAGCTCAAGATGATCTTCCACCACAAGACCACAAGCAAAAAGGCAAGGATAAGCTTCAAGAGGAGATTGATGCATTTGAAGAAGCTCCAAAGGCCTTGGTCAAGTGGGTTCCTAAGACTACATCAAGCTCTACTTCATCAAGTACGACTACAACTCCAAGTATTCCCATCAAGATGGTGTGGATCCCGAAGAAGAAGAACTAGAGAGTTCTTGAGGGTGACTCCGCCAACATATTTCACTCACATCATTTTGGCAACTACAAGTGCAATCAACTTTCACATCTTGCACTAATTCAAGGAGTCACAAACCCTCTTGTTGGTAAGACAAGGGACAAGGTAACCTAATGCTTTCATAGACATCATCTTATGTGTGCATCACTCTATGTCTATGGATATCCTTGTTTGTTCCTTGTGGGACTAACCCGTGTAGGTATTGAAAGTGCAACACACTCCAAAAGGATTGCTCCAAATGATCTTCATCAACATTGAGCATCCACATCTTCAACACCTACATGAAGTCATCATCGACAAAACCCAAGGTTAGTTCATCCCTCTAAAGGGGGATCTCACATCTAGGGGGAGCGTTACTCTAAGAATTGAGCTAAAGCAACTCTAATGGTGTGAAAGCATCAATGCATTATGTAAAAGTGGTAACCCCACTTGAGCTTAAACAATGAGTATGACCTATGATCAAATGTTCTCATTTGACTCCTAAGTCAATATACTCATATATAGATGACCTAGTCATCGCCAATTGCTTGATAGATACTAGAATTGGTTATGCATGCTTTGCCACATATTTCATTTGCCATTTTATTGTGTGAGCATGATGGTTGCATATTTTACTCATTCGAGGACATCCACTTGTTGTTTTGATTAATTGGTTTCTTTTTCTTTTGCCAAGTGGATGGACAAGAATGCCTAAGAACCTTCTCTAGCTATCTATGCTCTTCTCGTCTCAAACTATATTCATGCTGCATCACAAAATTTGATCAAGTCAGATTGAAACCACTCTGTGGGAGGAGCACTCGGAGTCCCCGATTCTTCATAGACTTAAACTTCCAAAACTTCTTTGTGCGTTTCGGTCTGACCGATTCTTCCATTTAGGTCATACCGAGATCACTAAGTCGATCTAGGTTTTCAATCTCGGTGCAACCGATTTGAACTTTTTGGTCACACCGAGTTGCTGTAACTGCTTGTGGTTATGCATCTCGGTGCCACCGAGTTGTTCCACTCGATCGCACCGACAGGGTCGGGCTATATATACCCACGGGAAAAAATTTGGAAACTTTTTCCAAACTCTTTCACCCGCGCGTAGCAGGCTCTGCCTCTAGGGTCTCCGGATCGTCCTCCTCGTCGCCAACCACCTCCTATCGCTGGTCTCTGCCGCCGTCAACGGAAATCATCCCCACCGTTGCCGACGTAGCGAGTTCATCGCCGAACTAGGGTATGGACTCGATCACTGTGCTATCCCCGTCCGATTCCTAGCACATTGTGTTCAACATGAATCTTGCCATGATTGAAACTATTTTGTCCAGTCAAAACACTCCGTAGATCAGAGATGAATTGAAAATTTAGGATTAGGTTTCCGCCGAAACCATCTCGGACCCACCGGGTTGTAGAACTCGGTTCCACCGAGTCGGCTAAGGCCATTGCACATGTGGTTCTCGGTCTGACCGAGAATTGCAAATCGGTGTGACCGAGTTCAGGACTTTGTGAAACCCTAGCAATCTCGGTGCCACCGAACTGTGACTCGGTCTGACCGAGTTCACTAGTTTAGGTTCCAAAAGC
This sequence comes from Aegilops longissima, assembly GCA_021605205.1. Taxonomy (NCBI): domain Eukaryota; kingdom Viridiplantae; phylum Streptophyta; class Magnoliopsida; order Poales; family Poaceae; genus Aegilops; species Aegilops longissima. The sequence goes on from JAHIAM010006797.1 coordinate 41,505, forward strand.
TGCTCCGGTATCACCGAGTTTACAAATCGGTAGATCTGAAATGCTTTCTGTGGAACACTAAAACTAAGTTTTTGACTCATTCTTTTGCAAAATCTTTGTATTTTGTGATGCTCATCCACTCTATCTCATCTATATCTATTCACAGGGTCTGCAGTCAGTGGTTGCAATATGTCTGATCAGAGTGATAGCCAGAACAAGTCAGAGGAGCAGATTCAAATGAGTGAGGGCACTAGTCCCTCTAGCAGCTCTGATGAGGGTAGCAGGAGCACACCCAACAACTTACCCAAAGCAGCCACCAGGACCAGAAAGAAGAGAACCTCATAATATGAGGATGAAAACTATGTGGCTGTTGAGGATGAGGCCATTTCCAAGAAAAAGGTGCTCAAGAAGGAGTATGGCACAGCTGCTGCTAACAAGCCTGGTATGAAGACCAAAGTACCTGCCAAAAGGATTCCCATGTATAAAGCCAGAGTCTCCACTCAAGCATCTTTGGAATCTGAACCGAAAGAGGCTGCTGCAGAAGGGAAGAAGAGGAAGGAAAGGGTCAAGAAGACCATGGCCAGAGTGATTGGAAAGCCTTCCATGATGGAAGAGGAGGAAGAAGAAGAGGTTGCTGCACCAGCACCCAAGACTCAGAAGCTGCATCATCAAAGCCCAAAGAAGCACCCAAAGCTGCCTCCAAACCCAAGATTGTACCTAAGAGGAGTACCAGGAACATTCCAGCTCTTTGAGAAGAACAAGGCCCGGTGCAAAGGCTCATTCTTTGAAGAAGAAGGTGATGAGACACATGTCTTGAGAAAATTGAAGCCAAAAATTCCAGATCATAATGATGCTCATCCTGTAGCTGAGAACATGAAGATCAAGAGAGACTCAAGATTGAGGCTATGGAGAGAGTCAGATCCATATGCCACCAGAAGGAGGACTGCTGTTGACTACAGGTTCCACACAAAGGAACAGCAGGATTTCTATGAGACAGTGTTGTTGGACAAGAAGCCAATAGTGTGTGACATGAGGTGGGTTGACTGGACCTACATGAAGGAGAATGAAGAACACTATCCTGGTGTGTATGACAGTTTCAGTGCTTGTGGAGTGGCAGACTTTGTTGGGCAGAAGCTCACAAAGTGGAATGAGGAGCTCATAATGCAATTCTACTCCACAAACACACTTCTATCCGGATGGCGAGGATAGTATGGATGTCGAAGGTACTAGGTACCAATCATCTATTGAAGAATGGGCCAATCTGATCAATGCACCTAAGGAGGAAGAGGATGACTTGAATGTCTATGCCAAGAAGAAGATGGATCACAACTCTATGGCACATATGTACAAGGAGATCCCAGATGCTGCTATAGAATCACACAAGTTTGGATCGATTACATTACCTTCTCAGGGACTGCCAACCATTAACTGGATCCTCAGGTACACTCTCTTGCCCAAGTCAGGTGATCACAACATGATCAGAGGCCATGCAATAAATCTTCTACACTTATTTGATGTACCACAGAAGTTCAAGGTCATGAGCCTTATAGTTGAGACTATCAAGAGGACAGCTGCTGACCAAAAGAGGAGTTGTGGATATGCCCCATAGATCCAGCAGCTAATTAACTCCAAGATGGGCACATGCACATACCTGTTGGACAAGGAGCACATGCCTATCTATCCAGACTTTGAGGATGAACCATCTTCAGTGCAAGCACAAGCTAAGAAGGAGAAGGCAAGGACTGAGAAGGCTGCCAAGATGCCAACGATGGAAGAGGCATCTCAGTACTTTTTGAAGAGCAAACAGGATCAACTTGGCTACTTGATTGCATCCACTCTGAGGATTGAGAAGGGGCTGGCCACCTTGACTCGAAACCAGGAGAGCTTGGAAAGGATCATGGAGCAGAAGTTCTATGACATGGATTTGAAGGTCACAGAGATCCAGTCCGTTGTTGAGCAACTTCAGGATGATATGCAGGAGAGGAAGGGCAAATCAACCACTAAGGCATTTGCCAGAGTGCCTAGATCTCAGATATCAGCTGCAGTGCCAGTGACAGACACCAGAGCCACTTCATTTGCACCAGCTATAGCTTCAATGCCACCAGCTCCAGCACCTACTCCACCAGCTCCATCTACATCAACTGATTCTTTCATCCTTGGCGTTCTGTCTACACCACCACCTGAAGATCAAGCCTGAGAGACGATTTAGTACTATGCATTTTCTATGAACTTTTTGGTAACTTGTTGCCAAAGGGGGAGAAAAATGTATAGATCATAGGCTTCGAGAGATAGTGTTGCTTTTTATTCTCTCTTGCTTTGGTGGTTGAACTTTATTTGCTTGTTTGAGATACATTATGTCTATGTGATACTTGGATGACCATGTTTTTGATCATATGCTACATTTATGCTTGTTGGATGACATTATCCTTTTTATCTCTATCTGATCATTCACTTTGCTTGGTGATGAGTGCATGTATTCAATTATTATCATTTTGAGCACTCCACCAAGATGTATGTGACATGGAAGAGTAACCCATGAGCCTAACTTCCTGTGCATTTGCAGTCCAAAGCAAATCTTAAACTATGCAGAAATTTAGGGGGAGCTCTTGCTTATCACATACTTCTCAAAGCGACAATGTTTTCACTCTTATTATCATTTGTCGAAGCTTTGATCTATATGTTGTCATCAATTACCAAAAAGGGGGAGATTGAAAGTGCAACTATCCCTAGGTGGTTTTGGTAATTCCTAACAACATATAGCTCATTGAGCTAACATTATTCCAAGATGAATATTTCAGGAAAAGCTCAATGAACGGCATGGCATGGATGAGGAAAGTGGACCCCTCAAAATGCTAAGGATAAAAGGATTGGCTCAAGCTCAAAAGCTCAAGACTCTACATTTTATATTTTAGTGATCCAAGATCACATTGAGTCTATAGGAAAAGCCAATACTATCAAGGAGGGATGAGGTGTTGCTTAATGAGTTTCTTGCTCCATAGTGCTTAGTGATATGCTCCAAAGCCCTCAACTACTTTCTCACATCCACATACGACCCAAACCAAAATTCAAACTCGGCCCCACCGATTCTTTCCATCCGGCCCCACCGAGTTCAGATGTCATAGCCACTGCCACAAACCCTAGGCAAATCGGTCTCACCGATAGGGATCTCGATCTCATCGAGCTGGGGTTGTAATCTCTCTGTTTCCCTTCGTAACGTTTCGGTCCCACCGAGATGAGCGATCGGTCCCACCGAGATTGCAATGTAAACTCTCTGTTTCCCTTTCATAACATTTCGGTCCCACCGAAATGAGCGAACCGGTCCCACCGAGTTTACCTGACCAACTCTCTGGTTAGCTTATTACCAAAGTCGGTCTCACCGAGTTTGTGTAGTCGGTCTCACCGAGATTACGTTATGCCCTAACCCTAACCATATCGGTCCTACCGAGTTGCATGTCGGTCCCACCGAAAATCCTAACGGTCACTAGATTTGCTGAATCGGTCCGACCGAGTTTCTCAATTCGGTCCCACCGAGATTGGTAAATTGTGTGTAATGGTTAGATTTTGTGTGGAGGCTATATATACCCCTCCACCCACTCTTCATTCATGGAGAGAGTCATCAGAACGAACCTACACTTCCAATACACATTTTCTGAGAGAGAACCACCTACCCTTGTGTTGAGGCCAAGATATTCCATTCCTACCATATGAATCTTGATCTCTAGCCTTCCCCAAGTTGCTTTCCACTCAAATCTTCTTTCCACCAAATCCAAATCCTGCGAGAGAGAGTTGAGTGTTGGGGAGACTATCATTTGAAGCACAAGAGCAAGGATTTCATCATCAACACACCATTTGTTACTTCTTGGAGAGTGGTGTCTCCTAGATTGGCTAGGTGTCACCTAGATTGGCTAGGTGTCACTTGGGAGCCTCCGACAAGATTGTGGAGTTGAACCAAGGAGTTTGTAAGGGCAAGGAGATCGTCTACTTCGTGAAGATCTACCGTTAGTGAGGCAAGTCCTTCGTGGGCGACGGCCATGGTGGGATAGACAAGGTTGCTTCTTCGTGGACCCTTCGTGGGTGGAGCCCTCCGTGGACTCAGCAAGAACTGTTACCCTTCGTGGGTTGAAGTCTCCATCAACGTGGATGTATGATAGCACCACCTATCGGAACCACGACAAAAACATCCGTGTCTCCAATTGCGTTTGAATTCTCCAAACCCTTCCCTTTACATTCTTGCAAGTTGCATGCTTTACTTTCCGCTGCTCATATACTCTTTGCATGCCTGCTTGAATTGTGTTAAGATTGCTTGACTTGTGCTTAGATAGCTAAAATCTGCCAAAGACTAAAATTGGGAAAAGGATAAGTTTTTATTTGGTCAAGTAGTCTAATCACCCCCCCCCCCTCTAGACATACTTTCGATCCTACACTAGGTTTATTCTTTGGTCAGTATGCTGTAATTTAGGCTGGAAGGTTCAGTGGATCTCAGTGTTGTTGGTCTTCAGGCTGGCCCGTTACTCATATGGGCCAAAACGTGGGCCTATAATCATCTTGGACCATTAGTAGGTCTAAACCTATAGTAGTTTCCCGCCTTTAACAGGCGATGGGCTACATATTTACTATAGTGACACTGGGCTTCCTAAGGGCCGTAGAAACAATGGGCCTTCCACGGCACGTAGAAACAATGGGCCTTCTAC
>JAHIAM010006798.1:0-41534 GCA_021605205.1 Aegilops longissima
TTTGTTCTCATTCGAAGGCGTCAAGCAAATTACAGTCAACACCAAACTATGTCATTATACATAACAAGTGATGTTCTCCTGACAAAATACTAAACAACATGTTCATCGAGTTTCAGTTGTCATAGCAAACACAATTTCACATAGTAGAAAAAAGCGTCTTGACGAGCCGTCGACAAAAGCAATGTAATCATCATCCGCGGCAGCAGCGTCAACATCTTCGCCATGTGTATCGATCTGAATCGTAATTCCCCACGGTGTCATCTTCTTCTTCGTCCTCAACGTCCTCGAGCGTTGGCTTCTTCTTGATCAACTCTTGTATGTCCACAACACGACGAGCAATCTTTTGCGGCGTCATTGACATGATGGTTCTCAAAGATATTAGGAACATCTGTGTTTTGTACATCAGGAAGCGATGTAAGCATCATCTTGTTGTGCAACTTCATTAAGCAATTCCTCTGCTCAAACCTTTGCAATACTCTCCGATCATCGCTACGTGCAAATGTGTCTTCCAAGAAAAATATATGTGTTGCTTGATTTGCCAAAATAAAAGGCTCGTTGGTGCAGTACGCGCCTTGACATTGATGGATTTGAAATAATCATCAGCTCACGGGTTTTGCGATCTAGAAAATAGGTTATACAAGCGACGGCTGCAGAACCACACACCGATGATCCAGAAGCGGAGATATCACCAAGCTGAACAATATACATTATGTTAGCATACATTTCAGTTGTCTCTTTGTCATCGTATCCGTGCTCATGATGGCACTTGTTTTGTGTCTTCACCTTCGTCTTGTGCAAGGGTGTTGTAGCGCACATCTCCAACAACGCAAGATTCATAATGTCTTACCGAGTATCGGGACCCATTGCTAGTGAGTAAAGGGCATCATCAACTGCACCCATCCTCCGCATCTTCTTAACCTATGGTTAGAAATAGACAAGCTGATCATCTTATGTACTCAATATATTAAAAAGCGGCGGTGCACTTCAAAAGCTTACATGGTTCTTGAACCATTTACATAAATCCTGCCATAACCGGTTTGTCAATGTTTCTTGGATTTTTTGGCGTAACTCCTCTTTGTAGATCTTTGCACAACATAGTGATCGCGTCAAACATCTAAATATATAAGAATGTGCTGCAAGTTTAGTAGATTCGATGTATAAGCTGCGATCTTGCACTTACTTGATATAAGGTAGTATCTCGGGACAGTTATTCAACACATACCAAACCATTTTGTCCAAATCTTTAGGTTTGTCCTCTTGTCGACTCTTCCTGTAACTTTCGAGCAGAATAATCGAAAACATTGAGCCGGGATTGTCTTCACCCACCTCTTTGCTAAGCTGATCATTTGTTTCAATGTATTTTGAGCAAAATGTCAGCACACGCAGCAATGTAGGCCTCTGCAATGGAACCCTCGGGTCTAGCTCTGTTCCTAACATAGCCCTTGAAAGTGCCTAGCCGCCTTTCAATAGGGTACATCCAGCCATCTTGTCTTTGGACCTCTAAGTAGTGCCTCATCGGGTAGATGAACAGCCAAATGCACCATCACATCAAAGAAAATTTGGAGGATATATCTTCTCAAGGTCGCATAGGATAGTTGGTATCTTGTCTCTAAGGCGCTCCAAAGCATCTATCTGATATTTCTCTTGTAGAGTTCCACGAAGAATTGTCCCAACTCTTGCAAGCTGCTCTGTATAAGTCGGGGCAGCCCAATCCTCTAAGGATAATAGGTAAAACCCTTTGAAGTAGGGCGTGGCAGTCATGAGTTTTCAACCCTTGTACCTTGTTTCCATCTGCTGACTCTCCTTTGGGGTTGGAAGCAAATCCATGTGGGAATCTCACCGTGTGGGACCTCGCAGAATTCTTTTCTTTTACCTTGTCCAAGGCGTACCTGGCGGTGCCATATCCGTGGTTTACCTTCATCTTGCATGCAAATCCTTTACGATACCAGGTGTGTCAAATCAATCCTAGATTTTAAGGTATCTTTAGTCTTGCCTTCAATGTTAAGAAGTGTGCGATAATGTTGTCACATATATTTTTCTCGATGTGCATCACATCAAGATTATACCATGATCCAAATCTTTCCAATACTCCAAGTCCCACAAAGTGGACTGCGGGTAAAAATAATCTCTCTTCTACCGTGCCACGCTTCCTTTTCCGCTACCATTACGGGATGGTTTCACAGTGTAATATACTGACCTTCTCTAATTCCACTTGCAACTCATCGGTGGTGAGCCTCTTTGGCGCATCACGGTTTTGATGCTTTGCATTGAACACATGTCTTGGTATTTTCTAGGATGCGGCTTGTCCTTGGCAAGAAGCGGTGGTGTCAATGTAACAGATCTTGCTAAGTATTGCATATGAGCGGATTCTATCACGGCGAACACATGCATTGTAACCATGTGTCGTTAATACGACATAGTGCCCAAAGCGGATAATCATGGATGCACCAAATTACAACAACACTTGAGAAAGAAATCAGTTGGTGGGCTGCTATATAGGTCTCAGTGAGAACACCCTTCCATAGCTGTTGAAGTTCCTCCACAAGAGGCTCCATGAACAAATCAAAATCCTTTCCGGGACTTTTTGGACTGGGATGAGCAAGGCCATCATGTAGTTTGATTCTTTGGTGCAGACATTTGGAGGCATGTTGTAAGGATAACAAGCAGCGGCCACATGCTATATGTGGCGCTCTACAGTGGCCAAATGGGTTAAATCCATACGAAGCTAAGCCAAGTCTAATGTTTCTCGGGTTGATGACAAACTCTTTGTGTTTATCATTGAAGCTTTTCCACTCACTACCATGAGATGGATGGCTCATTACATTCGATCTCTGTACTCCTGGTTCCTAGAATGCCACAGTACATCCTCTCTTGTTTGACATCATGAAACAACCTCTGCAATCTTGGTGTAATTGGAAAATGTCTCGAGAACATTATGAGGAACCCTCTTCACAGCATCGCCATCTTTCCATCTTGATGATTTGCATTTGGGCATTCACTTAAGTTGGCATAATCCTTCAGAGCAGAACACAATTATTCTTACAAACATGGATCATATCATATCCAATTCCAACTGCACGAAGGAAATTCTTCATTTCTTTGTAGGTGTGTGGCAGCTCACGCATCACAGGAAAGATTTGCGGAAAGCAGCCAACATCGCATCGAATGATTTGTTGGTCATCCGCTCGAGATGTCTTCACGAAGAAAGGTGACCATAGCTGAATCTTGACAGCTTATTTCTGGGTGACAACAACGTTGCATTGTTCCAACATGCGGGCCCACCATTTTCTTCTGCGGTGAAAGTTCACGGAATGCACGAGCATTTCGTAGCATTATTTCAATGTTGGTCAAACTCACTGGCTCCGCCACCACCACCTCCTCCTCCTCTTCCACCTAAGCATCGAGGCGAGATCAAGATGGTGATCTGCTGCTTCCGTCAGTCAATAACATTGGCGTTCACAGCTTCACCATGATGAACCCACCTAGTATATGTGACCGACATCCCATACAAGTGTAGATGATTTTGCACAGTTGGTAGGGGTCTTGTAACTGAATTCATACAACTGCTACAGGCGAGAGCACATCTGATTTGGACCACCGTACTCAGCTTTGATAAAGTTCATGAAGTTTTCAACCCCTCGACATATGCAGCGGAGAATCTTGACGAAGTTATCAAGTCATGTCCATCATTGAACATACAAATTAGTTCTTCTACTAGATATTATAGGAAAAACATATATGCTTTTTATGAAGTCTAGAAAAAAATACCTAGGTCGATGTCTAAAGCTATGGCAAGATATTTGGACGAGCAGATCTAAGTAACAAAATATATGTAAAGCTAATTCAGCAAACAGATTTGAGTGCTAAATTATGGCGAGGCTGTTTCAGCGATCAATGAGGCCGAGCACACAGCCATCGAACTATCGAAGGCCATCGCAGCAACAAGATCAGTATAAAGCGGTGTAGAGCTATTTCACCTAAAAGATTGGCTACTAGACCATGGCAATCTCGTCACAATAAATATATGGCAGGATATTTTAGTAACTAATCGGCCTTGGCATGCCATCTCAGCTAAGCGGTTGAGTGCGAGCAGGGCAAGGAAGCTTCTTAAGCGAGCATATTGACGATAAACTACTTGACAAGCAGTGAGATTAACAGCGTCTATCGGCTAACATTCAGCGCTACACCGACATGAGCGGGGCCTCGGTCTAGAATCGCGTACCGTGGGAGAAGCTGACCGTCGTGCGTCTCCACCTGAGCGTCGCCCGTGATGGCGGCGCTGACCGCCGTCGCCTCCACAAGGGCGTAGCGGAGGTGGCGGCGCGGCTGAAGACGGCAGTATCACGAGGCGTCTTGTGGGGCGAGAGGATCGCCGTCGTCCCTCGATGAACGCGGCACCGACATATCGGCGCGGTGGGGGGCGTCTTTGGCGGGCGAATGGAGTGGAGGGGCGGGGAGGGTTTGGGGAATATTTGGCGAAGGCGGTTGAATCGAATTTGGGGAATTTTTTGTGTGGGGGGGGAGGATTTTGGCGTGGTGGGCGGGGAGTTTGGTGCATGGTTGGTTTCTCCAAGTGCAGTCCCGTGCGGTGAAGAGGCAAGCCCAAGCGCGTTCCATTTGCGTGAGCCGTGTGCGCGACCCGAGCGTGTGTGGGGTGCAATGCGACGACGGGGAGTGATGTGAGTGTACGCCTTTTTCCTTTTAAACTAGGTGCCGCCCCCTCAAAAAAATGTTGCTTCGTGCGATCCATCGATACTACTACTAGTAATCCGGTAATCCCTACTAAAAGCGTAGCGGCGGGTCTTTTCCCTAGCGATATCTTTGGGAGGTTGGCTTAGTTGGGTTTTTAGATTTGTCTCGGTTCAATAAAAGCAGAGTTGGTGATGATGGTGTGCTGTCATCCTGCAATATAGGCCGTCCGATCTATATCTAACGGATAGAAAGGAAACTATGACAATTTACCGCACTCCTCTCCACATTTGCAGATAAGGCTTTCCCTCGTTCATCCTTTTCTCCCACAAGATCTTGATCTTCCGTACAGCTACGAGCATCTTCTAGTTCTCCTACAATATGTATATTATTGTGAAAGTTCATATACACGGCGAGATTAATGCAAACACGGCAGATTTTCATTACATTGAACTTTTATAGGACATAAAAATAAAAAAACCCGACCCTAAATCTATTCTCGGCGGCGACCGGCGTCCATGCAGGCGGGGTTCAAGACCCGTTAAGTGAAGGTGCGGTCTCCGGTGAGGAAGAGTAGAACACGGGATACGGACCGGCCGGTTGGCACACCATGCCTGCCGCCTCCATGCCCTACTCATCCTCGGAGAGTCCCGACCTCGGCGGTGTCGGACGTTGGGCGGCGGCAAGTAGGGAGCGTGGTAGCGATGCTCCGTCGTTGGCCGCCAGCGTAGCCACCGCTTGTCTTGATCGCGTCGCGTCGGCTATGTCACTATTGCGTTCGAGGCGACTTGGCGAGGCGGCGACCTCGAGCTTCATCCCCAAGACAAGCTCTCCCGAGGCGTTCGCACTTGCGGTCATGGCGGATGTGGTGCGGTAGGAGGGCGATGCGCTATGGTGTGCAGGTTAGCTGGGCGTTGCCGCTTTAAGTAGCGCATTCGGTGAGGCCAAGCGTCCGGGTGCGTCATTAAGTCGCGGAGTTGGTTCCTCGAACGCAGAGCCTATTATGACGACATCTGAGCGGACGACATGAATGCGGGCAGCTGGCGCCCGGTAGGAAGCGCCTGCCCATGACGGCGCGAGGATGAGGATTTGGTGTGCGGGGTAGTCAGCTGCGGTCGTAGCAGCGTTGGAATGCCCTTTGCTCAAATGTGATCCCGCATGTCATTGAAAAAGCAAGGCGACCGGCATGGTCTCAGGTCGGAGGATGCAGTTGGCGCTACACCACTCTGCGGACGGCGTCGCGGCGCCCGTGCATCCTCGGCAAGCGGGTGTTGGGTTGTGTTTGGATTGTGGCCAAAGTGTACCTTACCAAAATTTTGGTCATGACCCAAAGATTGGTCTTTGTTTGGATGGTTGCCATTTCTTTGGCATGCCAATGAACTCCAGCCAACTCTAGTTCATTTTTCTTGCCAATGTCGGCCAAATCATGGGCAACCAATACCTCAACCAAAATTTTGGCTACCCAATGCTTTGATGGGGCAACCTTGGGCACAAACCAAACATACCGTTGGTGGTGCCACAACACTAACGCCACCCTCTGCACTGAAACCCGGCCGTGTCTATCGGCGATATGGCGTGTCGCTCACCCATGATCGCCGTGTCGGGCGGTCTTTGGAGCTGCATACATTGTTGGCTAACGACCCACATGAGCGGTTGTCGGTTGCGAGAAGAGGTCGTGGGCCAGCTCCTCCATTGGACTAATCTGCGCTATATCGCTTTCCCTGTTTTCCGGCCATATTCGGCGTCGGTGCTCTGCGTTGCATTAGGCCTTTCACTATGTAGGCCAAGCGAGACAACTTATTGTTTATTTGAGCCATTCAAGTGTAATCATGTGGCGTTTGCTTATTTCTCATTCCTCTCAACCCTCTTCTCCATCGATCATGTAAGCCCTCCGATCGAGTCCATCCTCCGCATGCCTCATTTGAACATTCATGAGTATCATTGCATGTACCCACCTAGTCCTCTTTCAATAGATCTCCGGACCCGAGATGAAATCGAGAGGGAGCAGTGAGACACGTGATACCTAAAGCGGATTCAAAATTTGAACCGGTGATCATAGCATCCATAAATCATATATAGAGGGTATTCAATGTTCGTTTCATTTTTGAATGTACAATATACTCCCTCCTATCCTTTCTACTTTACATACTATGATAGGAGTATAAGTTTTATGTGTAGTCAAAGTATCTCTACTATGATGAAAAAGTATCAACATTCAACAACGCCCAATCAATATTGTTAGATTAAATACGTACTCCTAGACTTGTACTCGAGATGGTTTCCAATTTGACTATTGACAAGATTAATAGTACTCCTTTCACACAGGTGAGTAAGTCATCTTAGGCTGTGCACCATGACCAAGGAGGAGGGGAAAACGAGAGACATTAATGTTTATTTGCTAATTAATAGTATTGCATGCAATGAACTAACCATTGCATGGCATGTTTGATAGTCTCGGTCATTAAAAGCATGCACACCCTCATCTCTTATTGGTTCATATGTCAGAAACAAAAAGCGAGGTAGAAGTTAATGCCTGCACCTCGTGTTTTGGGATTATTTGGTTTAAGTAAGATGACTTACACACCTAGGCGGAGGAGTACATGAGATGTATAATGTGAAAATTATATCATTGGAAACTCCTTTCACATCTGAAATTGACCATATGCTTTGTGTAAGTTGCATGTCATATATTATTACTCTAACATTTGGTCAAAGTTAGCCTCGAAAAGCATTAGACCTGTATGCTTTGTGTAAGTTGCATGTCATATATTATTACTCTAACATTTGTGTAAGTTGCATGTCATATATTATTACTCTAACATTTGGTCAAAGTAGTATAGTGGAAGTGGATCCTCGGCGTAGGTATCCCTGCCTTACCCTCCCTTCGGTCACTTCTTGGCGGACCCCATGCTTGCTAGGCCCGCATGTCGGTTACTCAATGGGTTCGACCACGTCGAGGATCCTCATCGTAGTATACTCCCTCTGTTTTATTTACTCCGCATAAAAGCGGAGGGGTGGTGGTATAATAAATGGCCAGCGGTGGGGGCGATACTACGTAAATAATGTTCGTGTTTCGTAAAGTGCAACATGGATAATTAGTATTGGAGAAGGGGAGAAGGGCCCCACCCACAGGGCGTCGGTTTGCTCTCAGCTGCGGTCCCTGGCGGCGAAATTCAAGGCAAGCGCGTTCCATTTGGTGGCGGCGTGGAGGTCCAGCGTGCGGGCTGCCTTGAAACGCGACAAGAAGCGATGTCTGATCAAAACCGATTGACGGTCGTCACGGAACCACTATTCACACTAGAACCTTCGCTGCTCGGCCTCGCCAGCCACTGCCCTAAAACCACCAAATCTCAGCCCATTCCCCACCTTTGATCCCTAGCCGCATCAAGCGTCCCTAGTTCGCGGAAAAGCCATGGTGCGCTGCAAGATCACTTACTACAAGATCTTGGCCGGGCGCCCGCGCGAAATGTGGCGGCGGCGGTCGCGCCTGAACCTCCATTCCCAAGCTCGCTTTGCGGCGGGCCAATCCCGAGTTCTCTGGAGCCAAGCTACGAGGAGGAGAAGCCGATCAATGTTCCTGCTTGGAGGTCGGCGCGAAGGCCCCGATGGGTATGAGAGGATGGGCGTCGACTTCGTGCGGCGTCAAAGTCCCCCATGGTGCGAAGCGGACCAGCGGTTCAACATGGCGATACTAAAGGAGGACCCGGGCGGAGGCTCAACTCGGCAGGAGCGCGCATGCCGCTGCCATCGAGGCTCTTCTTGAGGCGGAACCGGATGTCGTGGATGTGAACCGGGCGGCGAAGGCTCAACTTGAGGCGAGGCGCGTGGATGCGCTGCCATGAGGCCCTCCTGCAGGCGGAACGGGCGTCTGGACATGAACCGGCGGCGGAGGCTCGACTTCGGCGCGAAACGCGGATGCCGCTCTCGCCAGCGCCCTCCTGGCGGAACCGGAAGTCTGGACTTGAAGCAGGCGGCGGCTCGACTTCGGCAGGGCAGCGGATGCCGCTTCCGCCGAGAGCCCTCCTGGCGGAACGGGCGTCCTCGACTTGAACCGGGCTGTGCTCTCGTCCGTGCAGAGCGCCCGCCGCGCTCCGCTTGAACAAGTAGGCTGGAGGTTGAGGACAACCACGGTGCGGAGACACACGTCGGCAGCGGCAGCTGGTTGTGGCAGCCAAAGGCAACGAGGCCGTCTCTTTCATGACGATGATAGTTTTCTTTATGTTGTTGTTTTATGGATCTTTTGCTGTGTAAAACATACTATTTGTTATGCAAGTCGCTTTGACTTGGGTCAATCTACCATTTCAGGCGGTTGGATGAATATCCTCGTCTCTAACCCTTCTTTCCTTCTTCCTCACCTCTTCTTCTTCCCCAACAGACCACCGCACGGGCGTCGGATACTCCCCAACATGCGGTTGGATAAACATACTCTATGAGCGAAAATTATGTGTCAGCGATAGGATGGCTGAGTTTGGTTTGTTCACATGACATGCGTGTCGATGAGGTCGTTCCCTTGGTTGGGTTTGCGGCGTGCGGGAAGCGGCTATTGTGAGGTGCGGTGCGACCATGGCGTCTGATGGCGACCGTGTGAGGATGCGGTGCGACCGCGACAGACCGTCTTAAGTGTACCTCCTTCTCATTTGAAAACTTTAGGCAAGCTTGGCAAAAATGTGTGGCGAAGTTTGGCAATGCAAGGCCTAGACCCAAACAGGATAAATGCGTGCGTACTAGGGTACTAGTGTTAAAAAGAAAGGCGGGGTTTTCCTTCGCGGGATTTAATCGATACAAATCCTCGTTTCAAGTGTCAATTAATGCATATTTTTTTCTCGAAAGACCAAAGAACTAACCATCTCACTCCTCATCGCTTGATTAATGTAGCGCCATGCAAACGAACCTTCTCACTTCCGCATGCATGCAGGGGATATTAATGTCCTTGGTTGCTAACCCCATCAATTTTGCCTCCATTAGTGTTAGTGGCCCTTTGCAAATTGTAATTTTGATATACTGGCCTTGTGTACAAAAAATGGAGGTAGTAACTATATTTGAATTCCTTGCCCATTGCTGTGACGTCGACTTTTTTCTGTGGTTTGGCGAAGTGCGTTCGACGGAGAACGCCATTGAGGGAGACCACGGTAAGTCGTTACATAAGTGCAGCTGCAAGCCGAGATAACCACCTTGCATCCGGAAGTCCTTTACTAGTACTACTACTAGGAGTACTAGTGCGGTGAATGGTTTCTCGAAGAAGGCGATGGAGAAGCGGAGTCGCGAAGAGTGAAATGATAGTTGCCGTCCATGCTTTGTGATTTGGCGCCTCAACGCTTTGTGATTTGTGATAGAAGGGACGGGGGGAGTAGACTACTGTGCTCTATCTTTGTACTACATGCGTCCAAGCATGGGAGAAAGAGGAGAGCGTTGCATTTTCTATTCCTTCAATCAATCAATCAGGGAGCTTGGTTCCATCTTTTTAGCTTTAGCAACACCGTCCACAATGGTTCCCACGATGCCAAAGCTATTTTCACATTGGCTACATTGTGGATGCCCTTAACCGTACCACTTGGTTTTGCTCCTGTGTGCTATCTATACAAATCTCAATTATATTGATCTAAAAATTATAGAATCAAAGATTAGTAAAAGGAGGTGATTTTGCAGCGCGGATGGCGGGGAGGTTTCTTATTTTGGAGGACTTTGTCTGGCGGTTTGCTAACATGCGGTCCCATGTCGGTGCTTTACCAAGCTGATCCGCGTCCCATGAGGCGAGAACAACGGTAGAAGCAACCGTGGTTAAGTTGAAGAAGATGAGGAGAAGCGGATTCAGCAGGTGAAATGATGGTTGCCGTCCTCAACTTCTTTTTAGCATTATTACCGTCCCTCAACTTAGCTGCGGGAAAGGTGCAGCTTTGTGATTTGGCGCCCATTGCTCATTACTACTTGGCGCCATGGTGGGGTGCTTCACCCGGCTGCTCTGCTTTGTATTCGGTATGTACGTGGACCCGGTAGCTTGATGTCCCACATGTCGGCAAGCGGGACTAGAAGATTTATGAAGCGCGCTCCACTCTTACAGCGGAGGAGTAGGCGACCTGACGGCCCGATGAACTGTCACTTGTCTTGTATAGTACTATAGTTTTGCTGTTTATACGATCCATCGATAAAAACCGATTAAACAGGAAAGGCGGGATTTTCCCATGTGATGATAATCTTGGCCATACATTTCAAAAGGCAATTTTAATGTATGCAAACTGAATAATTATAAGTAACAATATGATATCTAGTAAAACTAAAACACATATGATTTATTGTGTTAGAGTGTAGTAGTAGTGTTATATTGCATAGTTGTTAGATGTAACATGCGAGCGTGTAGAGATGTAGTTTTGGAGGGCCTCTGAGAGATAAAAGCGTATCTGGTCACGAACTTGAGAATAAGCTGATTACGGTCACTATATCGTTTTGCGGTGATTATCCGGTCACTTGCTCACGATTCAGCATCGGATTGCACTCTGTTGACCGGCCAAATAGTCGTGTGGCGCCATGTTGACTAGTTAAATTGACCACGTTCCTTGTGGGTCCCACTGTCGATTCGCATAGGGAAAAGTCAGATAAACACAAATTTACTGCTGGTAGCGACAAGGCTCCAACCCGTGCGGGAGAATCACCTGGTTGTGTATGTGTTTATCGGGGCCTGATGTGTGCGCATGCGTGTAGGTTGAGCACTTGGCGTGAGAGTGTGTGTTGGTGCGTGTGGTGTCTTGGTGTGTGCATGCATGCGTGCGTGTGTGCGTGTGAGTGTTGCGTGCGTGCATGGCTGCGTGTGTGCGTGTGAGTGTTGCGTGCGTGCGTGGGTGCATGTGTTTGTGTGAGTGTTGCGTGGATGGAGTTTGTGTGCATGCGTGTGTGTGTATAATCACCACACCAGCTCATGTGTGTTAAAACAGATGGCTCGACATACCAATACAAAGGCCACCTTGTCCGCTGTGCCTTGGTCATGACTTGAACCACCGTCAAAATATTTTTTTGTCATTTGTTTTTATTCTTACAAGCAAGATGCTCGTGCGTTGCAAGATGCATTTGTATGACTTGTTTATCTTGTGAGAGAAAAGGATGAACGAGGGAAGGCCTTGTTTGCAAATGTGGAGAGGTGTGTGGGTACCTTGTTGCAAAATTGCCATAGTTTCTTTCCTATCCGTCAGATATAAATCGGACGGCCTATATTCCAGGATGGCAGGCACACCATCATCACCAACTCTGTTTTTTATAAGAGTGTATTTTATGTATTTTATAATAGTGTAGATGTAGAGTAGATACAAATTGAAGCGGTGGGCACGATGTTAGTGAGATAATGCGATGCAACACTAGAGGTGCCACGTGGGCGTTTAAGCTAGTCAACTAGTCATGTCATGAGCAAATACAAAGTTATGCGGTGAGCCGTGGACTGTATAATAACCACTAAGCGTAAGCGGTGACCGTAATGAGTGGATTATGAAGTCAAATTATGTATCGTGCTTTACGCTTCAAATATAATGATCGTCATTGCATATATCGCGAGAGAAAGATGAAACAGCGTGATTTTACGGGGCTTACTTTTAGAGGACTTGGAGATAGTTTCTTGTGCATCGTGAAAGGCGTCTGGGGGTATCACGATGGAGAGAGATGCTCTTCGTTTCTCTTTATTATGACTAACTTTGTATATAGTATAAAAATATACAAATTCACGGTCTTGAATAAATATCATTGTGGGCACCATGCAATACAAATTAGCGTTAGTACTCCTCCATATAACTTTGTAATGTTGTATATATGTAGAACCTCTAAAATAATTTTTTGTACACTTTATTCAAAAGGAATGTTGTATCTGAAATAAGCGTGAAGAGGGCTTTTTAGATCAATGGAATGCGTGATGTAACATGTGTGAATGTGTAGTTGATGCATTTGGCGGGGCCTAGAGAGGTATGTGTGTGTATTACGTGTTAGAGAGAGGCATGGATAGAGGGGCCGGCGGGGGGAGGCGTGGGAGAGATAGCATGAGAAATGAGAGTGGTCTAGAGAGAGAGCGAATATGACTTCACGACAAGAGATTCCATTCCCTTGAGTGTGTATATGCAAGGGGAGGAATAGAGGCACCAGGAGAAATTTTGTGTGTGGTGTTTGTGTTGGTATGTGTGGGTGTGAGAAGATAATGAGGCGTGGGGCAGAGGTGTGTCACGCGTGAGGTCCGATGGGTCGAGGTGAGGCCCTTCGTTCGCTTCCGTCCTGCGCCACATTGGTGACCCATGACACATTTAGGAAGACCCATGGATGACTAGTCGTACAAGACAAAGATAGCAGAATTGTGAAGGACTCTGTGTCCTTGACAAAGCCAGCTAGGATTTGTAACCCTAGGTTCTTGGACTAAGGTAACCCTTTATCTACGATATTACTATTCATCCAACCTAACTTTAAGGGCATCCTACAAAATGCTCTGCTAGAATCATACTAAATCGATTAGGAAGAGGTGTGAGATAATGCGTGAGAGACAGCGTAAAGATAATGTGCGTACATGAGACACGTAGGCAGGTCCATGTATATAGAAAGGGTAGATGAGGATTGTGCGTGTGTATGTTTGCGAGAGGAAGAGTGCTTGTGATAAAGGTTAGTGAAAACAGTTGTAAATGGTTACGAGAGGGAGGGAGGTTATATCTAGAGCATGTGTGCGAGAAAGACACCTCGGGAGAGAGTGTGTGAGCATGTGAGAGACCACCGATGGAGAGTGAAACTACGTAAAAGACTGCTCTACACATTGATTAAAGATATAAATTGTATCAAATATTAGGATGGGATCATGATATTTGCAATTAGCGTAAGGAGGTCATTGATCCATCGGACATCTAGATTCTATCGAATTTGAGCATGTCTATGTTATTATTGACACAATTGATCCACATAGTTAGTATTTTGAACTCCAGACAATGCATCGCTTTAGCAATCGAATATAAGCGTGAGTATAGTTCATGTTGTGTGTGTAAAGCACATTATACATCGAAAGTTACACAATGGACATTTATAAATAGCTACCTATGAACTAGCATACATTTGAATTCAACCTAAGGTGGTTTAAAAAATCGAATTCAACATGAAGTCCATTCAATTATTTGAATTTGATATCATGGCATTTGTAAACCATACCTAAACTATGGGGGTACCAATCTTTGCTCGATTTTGTACATAATAGCATATGTAGTCGTGTACAAAATAGATTCAAATTAGCTCCTCCATTCCAAAATAATCGTAGTTATAGGATTTTCAAGTGTCAAAATTTCAAAGGCGGATAATTTAATGAGGTTTTCAAACATACAAGGTCAAATATAACGTTGTCTATTTAGGTCAATCCTCATAGTTCAAGAGTACTCTAAATGTGAATGCTTGTGTTTCAAAATTTGAGCAAGCGCCAAAAGAGCCTCTACTACTTGAAACGTGAGACCAATGTTTGGTAGTACAAAATTACTTTTCTAATAACTCCGACACTGTGAAACCTACGGCTTGGCGTCCAAAGGTCTAAACAGGGGTAGGTTTGTAGCTTCATCTAGGCATGCATAACCGCCTCCGAAAAACATTCATACACAATGGCCGCCTAAGCACACATGCTTGGCGGCGAAATCGCTCCTGCCCACTATTTGGGACACCTGGGATTACCATCCTACCCCGACCATGATGAGTCCGAAATTTAAGAGGGGGCAAAGTTTGTACTTTCCCAAAATTTCAAACAAGCGCGTCCCATCTTACATTCAAAAAGCCAAAAACAAGCGTGTCCCAGGACGAAACATGGTTCCCCCCACCGTCGATTCCCCATTACGTACTCGGTGGGCGCAAAACTACCTCTCCACCAGTGAAACCCGGCGTCCTCTGTCTGCCACCCATCCCACCCATCAACCGCCGCCCTCCTCCATCACCACGGGCGATACCCGGCGTCGTCGTCACGCAACCTCAACATAGCGCCCTCCATGGCTAGTAGTTGAAGCGAGGCCGGCCGTCCGTGCAGGCCAGTTCAACCACGCCGTCACAGGCCTCACCGCTGCCGCTCCACGCCGCCACCCTCCACGCGCCGGAGTTGTTCACCTCGCCGTCGCCGCCACCTCGGATCTGCTTCCCTCCACCGACATACGGCCACAGCAACACAATCAACAATTTGGCCATGGGTTCGTCAAGCCTGCACCCTCCGAACATCGGTTTCCCCGGTAAAAAAGAAGATCGCGCGACATGTGGAGGTGACCACACGGCAACGAAGAAGGTACTCCTCTTCCCTTATTAGTGCAAATCTTACGTCTCTGCTTGCGGTATTCATCCAACGAGAAGACACTAGTTGACCGCTTCTTCTTGATACTAGATGTTCCTAGTAACTTCGCGATGCACAAGGTTTCTCCTCATATACTATTTCACCTTAGCTAGAGGTCCGTTGTCCCCCAATTTCAATTTCGGCGATTGATTCCCAATTAATGGAAGCATTCCCGGTATGTAACGGCGCTAAATCGACTATTACGTCGGAAGCAACATATAGTGTTTATCTTAGGCGTCTGCGTCCTGAAACTCTTGGCGCTTGATCGGAGGTCGGCGGGATTAAAGGATGGCTTGAGGCGCTGCCAAGCTTGCGGTGGTGTGAGGTCGATGGGAGGCGGCGGCGGAGGCAGAGTGCAGGCGGTGGTCATTGGCGGTTCGAGAAAGATAAATCCTTGATGGTGGCGGGAGGTAGATGAAGGCCATCTGCCCGTTCCTTATAGATCGGACGGTTCATTAAAAAATCGGTGACCTATTTATTTTAGATCATTGTTATCTTAGATATGACCACATGTGGTGGTGTCTTTGGAGAGTACCTGCATTTCATGTGCTCATATATTACAAAATCATCTGAGTAGAATCTAATTTTGTTTGCCATGCAATGTTGTAGAGCTATCATATGTCTCCTGTCATTTATTTTTCAGCCACACTATCTGCTACTTTTATAGTGCACTAGTTACACACACTTCATCCATAATCTCACTATTGTGTTTTTATGCAAGGGTATTTTAGAGTCTGCGAAAGGGAAGCAAAAAGAAAAGAGACAAGTCGTGCCAGCTTTCTGTGGCTAAGCGCAGCCGCGTTCTGGCGCTTTAAAGGGTGCGATG
Source organism: Aegilops longissima (assembly GCA_021605205.1). Classification (NCBI taxonomy): domain Eukaryota; kingdom Viridiplantae; phylum Streptophyta; class Magnoliopsida; order Poales; family Poaceae; genus Aegilops; species Aegilops longissima. Next base: position 15,816 of record JAHIAM010006798.1, read on the forward strand.
TCGGAGATGGAGGCGAGTGGCGTTGCTCTGAGTTGATGACCTCGCTGCATAATGAACCACCATCCAGTGCTTGCTTTAACCCAGCGGTGTCATATGTGGTTGCATGTTCCATATGGTGTCTAGCTTGTATTGAAAGGCGAAGTCGGTCTTTATTAAGATAAGGAAATATATTTTTACATGAACCACCATCCGTGAGCACGGAAGACAAATAGCTAGTCGAGCCCTTGGCGAGCCGATGACAAGCCCAACAAAGACAGGCATCACACGGAAGCCAACTAAAAAGCAGCGATGGTGGCGAAGCAGCCCGCCTCCACCAGGCTCTCGGGTCCTAGATGATCATGTTCACCACTCCAGTAGGATGTCTAGCTTGTATTGCTTCAATTTGGTTAAATTGCATCTGCTTAGCTTACATTATACCTTTGAATATGACATGCCTTTACATTTTTTGGTACATACTAGTACATACGTGTATTAACCATGTTCTTACATCAAACTAATGTTCTTGTGTATCCCTCATCAATCACTTATGATGAGGCGGCAGGCAAGGGGACTACTCCTCATTTAAAGAATGCAGCGTCGGCCTCCGACATGATTCTCAAGAAGCGAAATGCTAGATGAAGATAGTGAGCGTGGCTCTGTAGTTGATTACAGCATTTCCCCTACACTAGCATCGCAGTGCTTGCTCTAACAGCAGCGTGATATGTGGTTGCATGTTGCATATGGTGTCTAGATTGTAATTCTTCCAATCTGGTTAAAGCTGCATGTGCTAGTGCTTAGCTTATACTCTGTAAATGTGACATTATACTGTTAATGTGACATGCCTTCCTATATTTAGTACATAGTACATCTGTCTATTAAGCATGTCCTTACATAAAACTATTGTTTTTTGTATCGCATCAATCAATATGACAAGACACCTTTAGTATATGCGGTGTGATATTAGTTGCATCTTTCATATGATTTATAGCATGCTTTGCTTCTAATTTGTTGAAATTCCATTTATGATGGGCGCTTTTAACTTGGCGAGTCATATTGGTTGCATCTTTCATGTGGTGTCTAGCTTGCATTGCTTCTTATTTGCTGGAATGGTTTACCTTGGTTTACACAAACAGTTGTGAACATGCCATGCCGTCCTGTTTTTGTACATATTCCATCCTGGTATCATGTGTTTGCCTTACATCAAAGTAGTGATTGTCGATTATCATGCATGAATGAGTTACGAAGAGAATTTTATTGCTTTTTCTTGTCGGTTTTACTTGACAATTCAAAATCAATAAAGCGGAAGGAAGTTAGCAAGGCAGCGGATAAAGGTGCTCCTTCAAGCGGAGGGCCTCTATAGTTTCTACTCCTCCACACCCCAAGATGATTTCCAAGACAACACATGCATAGACACTCAACAAAGCTGTGTTTATGATGAGCATGTCTCCCCTAGTGCAGCATCCTGGTGCTCCCTCTAACTTAGCCTTTATTATATGTGGTTGCATGTTATGTGTGATGTCTAGCTTGTATTGCTTCTAATTTTGTTGAATTCCATCTTCTTACTTTACATTATACTTGAATAAGACCGTGTTCTGTTTCTAGAACATACAATATCATCTATCACACCATGTTCTTACATCAAATTACTCTTGTTGTGTAACCTGCAACAATCACTTATCATAAGACACGTTTGACTTGGTGTGATATAGGTTACATCTCACATTCTTTTCTAGCTTGTACTACTAATTTGTTGAAATGGCACTTATGGCGAGACAGTTTTAACTTGGTAGAGTGATATTAGTTGCATCTTTCATATGGTGTCTAGCTTTCATTGCTTCTAATTTGTTGAAATGCCTTCTCCTTAGTTTACATCATAAGCTGTGAATATGCAATGCTGTGAATATGCAATGGCACTAATGATGAGAGACCTCTAACATGGTAGTGTGATGTTGTTTGCATCTTGCATATGATTTATTTCTTGTCTTGCTTCACATTTGTTTAAGCGCCATTTATCTTTGAACAACTTTATTAACTTGGCGAGCGATATTTGTAGCATCTTTCATATGGTGTCTACCTTCCATTGCATTGATTCTAATTTGGTGAAATGTCTTCTTCTTAGTTTACACATCATAGTTACGGTTATCTCTTCCGTCCTGTTTTTCATACATATTACATCCTCCTATCATGTGGTTGTCTAACATCAAAGTTCAGTTAAATGCATCACGCATCAATTTGTTACGAAGAACTAAATTGTTATTCATTTTCTTGTAAACTTGACTTAACATAGCGCGAGAGAAAAGGAAGAAACCGAATGGCGGGGAATGAGAAGCGGATGAATCCTGCAGATTCTGCTGATCTTGATGGTGCAATAGAAGGTGAAAGTCCAGCGGAAAATTCTACAAACACGGCATCCCATGCTACGAGCTGCAAAAAAAGCCAAGCGAAACAAATAGCTACCACCAAACAAGCGAGAGACAACCCTAGTTCTTGCAACACCTACCACAGTACTACCATACTGCACAACATACTCGTCGTCAAGCTGAGCTAGCAACACGTTCCCAAGCTCCCTTGCCACGACACTACTTCCCAAGCACTCTTGACACAAGGCGAGTTGGCAATATCAGATGAACCTTTTGAGCTTCAACAGCAAGAATGTAGTTCTTTGAGTCAAATTCTGATTGCATGCTTCTTTATATGTAGTCTCACGTTTGATGTACACTAACACTTCCTATGTTTGTTGTTGGACTAGCACCTAGGCGCAAGAGGAAACAAACATCGGGGATAATGCTCGATAGGTTAACTAAATCTAGAGGAGGAAGAATGGAGATCCGTTTTGAGGCAGGTTTAAAAAGGCCACGTGATGCTCTGAGTCAGCCAAGTTAGTATCGAGAGGCAGCGGTTGCGTTAGGTGTCATGTCGTATCCTCCCAACATGGATTCATGCTGAGGAATGACAAAAGCGAAACCCATTTCAACACCTTCCTCGACCATTTATCTGTAAGTATGGTTATGTATGGAAACTAGTAATATCATCTTGCTCATCCCATACTTTCTAGGTTCTTGATAATGAGACTCCCATAATTTTCAGAGATGAGGTTCAAGTTGGATAGCCAAGATGATGCAACCAGAGACAAGCTTGCACCCATGTTTTCAAGTCTTCTCTGCGATAGTATCGGTATAACTTGAGGAAAACTCACTTTGAAGGCAAGGCTAACAGTGAACTTTCCCAAACATCTCGATGGAAAATATATCGGGAAAATGGAGGGCCTTGTTAAACATTGAGTGCGATCCAGAAGTATCGGTACATTATATATATGTGATCAGATCACATGTTGAAGTCCTATTGGCGCATGTGCCACAAATCTATCTTCTTGTAGGTGAACTGTTCAAGAACAAGGCCAACCGTCTGAAAGTGAAATTCAACAGACAGCGAGGATCTCGTAGCTATATTGCACCTGCTGCGAGGCTCTTGTAATTAGCTGTTGTTTCACTCTTTTCGCTGTACCATATTATCAGATCTATATTGACTTGTTAGAAATCGAGAGGAAGCCATAAGGACCAAAAAGTACTGAACCAAATGTTGTGGAAATCTTCAAGGACTGTCACACCAGCAAGAAGAAGGGCATGACTACACCAGTCAAAGCTGTTGTTGTAAGTCCTTAATCCCCATGCCTTTTAACTACTACTTACTCTGACTTGTGCCTTGAACTGCATGGTTTGCAGGCAATGTCTATTACTCTTTTCAATTTTATACACAATTGTCTTAGCGTATCATTACACCTTACAAGGTTTAAAAGGGAGGAGTGATGTTCCTTTGATCTTGACCCGTAATCTAGTTCCGTGCTGGACTTGCCCACACAACATTACGGTTGCATGTTTGTATGTTCTCAGTTGTTTTGTGATATGAATGATGTCATACTATGCTTACTGTATTATAAACTTCGTCTCTTTATCCTTAGCCCTCAATACAATGTGAAGAAATAGACAATACATTAGCGATGGTACATGGTCATATGTTTGGAACCTGGTTTTATTATGTACTTTGCAATAAAATACAACTAATATTTTACATGGGTTCACGAGAATAAGTTACGTATATAGACCAAAGCTATTTTGTTTGGTTTTGATGCCTCCTTAATATCTTACATTACGGTACTACTAATGTAAAACCTCAACTTTTCAGCGAGCTATGGAAAAAATGGTGGAACCGCCACCTTCTAAAGGTAGCGAGGCAACTATAACTGCAATGTCAGCTCTTGCTGCGGTGGGTCGATACACTGTCCACTAACGATTGCCAAAAGCACGTTCTGCGTATCTTGGGTTGGTTGTTAAGGCAATATCGTCCAAACTGCCTCATGATCAAGATATGCAAGCTCAAAGCAATGATGTATCTGCGCTCCGGACACAAGTCCATTCCCTAACGAGGCCCTTTGTGAAACAAGGAGAAACATTGCTCAATGTCATCAAGATATGCATGGTTTTGAAACAGGACTATTAGACATTTGCTATGTTGTTCGAGAACCTAGGGAAATGAAGGCGAGGTTATGGTGCTCCATCGGACAATCTGACATGAAAGCGTGTGATCAGGTCAAATGAACCGAGCTTACGAACTTACGGTGGTGCATTTATACGCTGGGCTGTTAAGTTTATGCCAACCTTCCTTTTGTTATATAGTTGTAATTTTTTTGGTGCGATACAAAATTTATTCTTAACGTGCAGCCCACCCGGCTGAAGAAAACAACAAGCCATTTTTGTATAGTGTAGGGTGTTCCCTATATTTGCCTTTGGTGGCGATCTTTGATGCCAGTGGATGTAATCTGTGCAATCGCCTTAATAGCCTAAGCGTTAGTTTGACCTTATTTATTTCCTATTCTTCTTTTCCCTGGTTTGCTAGTGGCGCAACTACCCATGGGCCATATCACGGGCGTAGGATCCATGGGTCTCCACGGGCCGTCGATAAATGGGCACATGTCGGTGGGCCTCGGGCCATCGATAAATGGGCTATGTCGGTGGGCCTTGGGCCGTCGGATAAATGGGTCTACATGGGCGTGTCGGCGTAATTGGTATCGGCCACCCGGTAATGGGTTGTTAACGGTAGTGGGACTGCAAAAGCAATTACATCACGGGCATAGCGAATTCGTTAATGGGCGGAATATAGGGGCAGGCTGGCGAGAAGCGGGCCGACTCTTGCCATGGGCGAATTTGGCCCATTAGAATGCTGAGCCCGATGTGGGCCGACTCTTGCCATGGGCGAATTTGGCCCATTTGGGGAATATGGCGATGTGGGCCGACTCTTGCCATGGGCGAATTTGGCCCGATAGGGGAATAGGCGATGTGGGCGGAAATGTCGAGGGCCGAAAAGGGCCCAAAGCGTATGGGCGTCAATAGGCAGCTAACACAGGTGGAAGCGGCCCATGTAAATCCGAGCGTTAACGGGTACAATGAAAATTACTATTCATTATGGGCTAGAGTCACCGTGGGCTGTAAAGGGCGAAAGATCTGAAAGGCCTCATATGGGCGAAAAGGCGTCGTGGGCCATACATGGGCTGAAAGTGAAATGGGCTGGTGTTATATTGACGGCCCACATGGCGTTGTTGGGCGATTTCCTTTAGTGTCTAACGGCTCGTGAGTTAACGGGCGTAAAATGAGCTATTCTTGAAGAGACCTTAACGAGGCTTTTCATGGGCCGGCCGTTAACTTTTGACCAAGTCAAGCGGGCCGACTTTGTAAGCTAAATGGGCTGAGTGGTGGGCGTGGCGCGTGTCGACATATCATAGGCGCCTCTCGACCTTGCGGTGACCGTGTTTCGTCCGGCCAATAAAATTTTACCGTGGAAATTTCCCATTGGTCGGGGCTGTTAACGGGTTGTCGGATCAAAACCCGACCCGATAGCTTACGGCGTTCCGATTACGGTGGATGCCGTTCGGTCACCCTTGGCGAAAGCACTTACGTGTGCGCGATTTATCGTCATGAAGTGTACACTTCGTGATTATAATTTTGGTAATGTCATGGAACACTTCTCTGACGGACCTGGGTATGACTATTTTGATTACTGTCATAAATTTGTCATGGATGTACATGCATGACAAAAACTCGACCCTCTTGTGACAAACACGTATCATCACGAAGTGTATTTTTTTGTAGTGTATCTCATCAGCGGTGTTCGACATAAGTTGCCATCAATACAAGGCAGCGGTAATGGCGATGGCTGGCGCATGTTGGCGATGGCAATTTGTACCCTACTACGTTCGAAGGCAGCGTCGCCATCTAGGCGCTTCTTGGCGGTGACAAGCGGGGACTTGTTTCATCTGGTTGCCATCCTCTGATGCGGGGAGATTACAAGCGGAATGCACAAACTATCATTTGCATCCCTAACGGTACTCCATTATTTTGCGAGGGACCAATCATCCCCAATCAAAATAAGATCGCCGATCTGGATGTGCATTTGCATCAGCTTGATTCGGTCTAACACGGAACCTTGTAGCTGACTTTGGCATATTGGGATCAACTATCTTAGCGATGCGTTACCCATGGTACCAGCGATGTGCAACATGGTCACACAATCTACCACGATCGGACCGTCACCATCTACCCAGGTATTCCATTTTTAACCCTCTCGCCTTCTCTTTCATTGTTGTACTAGTAGTATAGTACTTAGTAGTACTAGTAGGAGTACTTTTTACCTTGGAGGGGCCGTATAGCTAGCTAGGCCCTTGAGACTTGAACCACTAGCTTCCACCATTTTGTTTTCCATGTCTTACTATCTCATCCATGTAGCCAAGAGTGGCTATATATAATAAGCGGTTATTTTACTTCCTCTATCTTGTAGTACTACCTCCGTCAGGGATTAAAAGTCCCACGAGCGGGCACTAGGACCAAGACATGGCCTTAATTTGAGTGCATGCATGCGTTTAGGCTTTATGGCTGCCGTTTTATTGGCTGCATGATCGCTTTTCCGTTAGATGGTTGCTTGCTCGCGTGGGGTTATTAATTGCAGCGATTTGGTTGGCTGCATGCACCCGGCTGCAGCAAGCGATGAAAGGGGTGGGAATCGAGGGAAAAAGGCTGCCACGTTAATCGCGGGGGACATATAAATCGGGGCGTCCATTGTGGCTCCACAGGACCTATAAACCGGGACGGAGGTAGTAGTACTATTTGCTGCAGTATTCTGACCGCCATATTTGAGCACAACATTATTATGCATGGACCTTGACTATGTACATCACCATGTGTCCGGATCTGGGATGCGCGTGTACGGATGAGCGGCGCGAGTTCGACCCACGTGATGCTACGTGGGTGCGAGGAACACTCTTGGAAGTACTCGCTTTTCGCCGAGGACAGCTACCCCATTGTAAGCGGATGCCACCTTCCGTGCCGCGACACGGAAGGCCTGCCGTTCATGAAGCATGGTTGTGTCTTCATTGCGCTGGCCGGATGAGCGACATCTTTGGGACCGCTATCACTGATTTATGCCGCTTCAGCTTGGATGAGTCTCCATCGTGTGGAACGGACTAGAAAGATCGACAATGATTCCGTTGCCCGCTATGGATCGTACCATCCATGAAGAACACACAGGAATTTGGAACACGGAGGAGGACATGCATGTAGTCCATCTAGAGCGTGTAAGTGGAGTCGGTAATTGTGAGCAGTAGCGCTGTGAATATATATAGACTAGTCGTGCACAAATTTATCACATGAATTGGAGATGAACTTGTGTGGCATCTGGCATTTGTCCTTTAGAATTTATTACTAGTAAATGTGTTATGTGTGCGTGCAACTTGTGTGGTTGTTGCACGGGCTCCAACTGCGCTCTTTGAGAAAAAAAGGTGGCATAGCTTTGGATATACGTGGCGTGGCGGCATCATACAGTAGCATCGTTAGCTATAGTTGTAGTACACTCCTACTAGGGCGACAACTCCTATAAAACCTTGCGCTTGGCTCTTTGTCTCTTGGGAGGTTCAACAGTTCGTACTCGTGTGAACCTTGCACTTGGCTCTTCGCCTCTTGGAAGGTCCAACAATGATGATACTACTGATACAATATGCTTACGGCAATCGACACCGATTGAGCTGTTGCCGTCCACAGGCGAGGCGAGGAGAGGAGAGGAGGGAGGAGAGAGGTGCTGTTGTCAAAACCCTCTCCTCGTCCTGCGAACCACCGTCTTGGCGTGCGAGGGAGGCGTAGTAAGCAAGCTTCTCCTCGTTCGGCGAGTTGATGGTACACATCAAAGGAGTACTAGTACTAGTAGTAGTCCCACTGCGTCCTTTCCGATTAATATGGCTTAATTTGAAACAAGAAAAATACCTTTGGCGGTCAGCGTATGTAACAATCGCTCTTCACGGTCACTATATATAGTTTTTGGCGTGGCACTTTGTTGGTGGTTAAATTGTCACTGGTTTCTAGGTCCCACTGTCGGTTTGCAAAGCAAAGAAATCAGTTAAACAAAACTTTACAGTAGCGACACGAGTCCAACCCTTGCGAACCGCACAGCTGTGTATGTGAGTGCATGCGTGTCCTCCTCGGTCTTCCAACAAGAGTGTACATCGGCTACAAAACAAAGAGTGTGGTACATAATGTACATCTACACTTCAATGCATGTAGCCTTTAATCTAAATCGATATTGATTGACTAATGCACCAACTTGTGCTGTAGGTATAGGCTACATGTCTATCATAATTACAGCATACAGCGGCCTTCATTTAATCTTCTTATCTCAATGGTGCATGCACACATAAGTCTGCTACTTTTGGGCGTTAATTATGCCCTTGTCAATATGTAAATCTCTAAATGTACAGTCTTTCACGGACGTAGGGAGTAGGTTGAGCACTTGGCGTGAGTTGTGTGTGTTGTGTCATGTGTTGTGTGCGCATGGGTGCGTGAGTGTTGCGTGCGTCCATGTGTGCGTGTGAGTGTTGCATGTTGCATGCATGCATGCATGCATGGGGCTTACTCCCTGCCATTGACATGTTCATATTTCAAGCTTCTCTGTTCCCTCCATATGGTGATACTCCTCTGTTCCCAAATAGTGCAGATAAAAGCCTCCCTCTGTTCCCCAAATAGTGCAGATAAAAGCCTCCCTCTGTTCCCAAATCGGAGTATTTGTCTTTCTCTGATTTCAACAAGTGACTAGATGCGAACAAAATGAGTGAAGTGGCGTGAGGCATAGGGATCTTGTAGAAAGGAAGTCCTCGCGATCCATTATTCCCCATCTCGGTCGGAAGAACTATTCAACTAGTCTTAGCGGTGAAGTGACAATACAGCTGCAGCGAGATGGGACACGTAATTAATAAGCTGAACCAGCGTGTTGTTGTTACTAAATCAGCCTTACCCGATCTGCCATCATGTTTGCCGATGAAACGCTTCCGCCAAATCGCCTCGCACCTCATCCTCCATTAAGCGACATATGGGCCCTCTTGTGGTAGACCCACATGTCAAACTATTTACACTCAGAAGGACGGTATATCTGGTAGTAGTACTAGTAGAATTGAGATTTAATGCACTTTCTTCCCCGTCTTCCTCTTCTTCCTCCTCTCTTCTTCTTCCTCCTCTCTTCCCCATCGTCGGCCGCACACCATTTACCCCGCTCCTTTGCTTTCGCCCTCCGCGCCATCTTCCTTGGTAGCTCGCGTACCATATCCCCGCTCCTGCTTTCGGCCACGAGGCTTCTTCCTTCGCCGCCGAATCCACTTCCCCGCTGGCTCGCGTGCACGAACCCCAATGGAAGAACCGGTGACCACCTTGAGCCGCGATTGAATTCCCTCCCGATGTTCTCTTGGAGCGGATCTGTAGTCGTATGGACCTACTCAGCACCGTCTGTCTTGCCACATGCTCGGTGTCTTTGTCCGTATACTAAATGCGCAACCCGGCGGCTCTTTTCAAGACACCACCTTGCGATGCCCGATCCTCGCAGGTGGCCCGGACAACGACAGCGATCCTCACGGAGGTTGCCGTGGTGCCCCTCGACATGCTACCACTACCGTCCACACTGTGGCGAAGTTTGGCAATGCAATACCTAGACCCAAACAGGATAAATGCGTGCGTACTAGGGTACTAGTATTAAAAAAGAAAGGCGGGTTTTTCCTTGGCGGGATTTAATCGATACAAATCCTCGTTTCAAGTGTCAATTAATGCATATTTTTTCTCGAAAGACCAAAGACTAACCATCTCCTCCTCATCGGCTTGATTAATGCAGCGCCATGCAAGCGAACCTTCTCACTTCCGCATGCATGCAGGGGATATTAATGTCCTTGGTTGCTAACCCCATCAATTTTGCCTCCATTAGTGTTAGTGGCCCTTTGCAAATTGTAATTTTGATATACTGGCCTTGTGTACAAAAAATGGAGTAGTAACTATATTTGAATTCCTTGCCCATTGTGGCGTCGACTTTTTTGTGGTTTGGCGAAGTCGTTGACGGAGAACACCATTGAGGAGACCACGGTAGAGTCGTTACATAAGTGCCGCTTTTAAGCGAGATAACCACCTTGCATCAGGAAGTCCTTTACTAGTACTACTACTAGGGTACTAGTGCGGTGAATGGTTTCTCGAAGAAGGCGATGGAAATGGAGTCGTGAAGAGTGAAATGATAGTTGATCCATGCTTTGTGATTTGGCCTCACCTGCTTTGTGATTTGTGATAGAAGGGACAGGGAGTAGACTACATGCTCTATCTGTACTATGCGTCCAAGCATGGGAGAAAGAGGAGAGCGTTGTTTTTCTATTCCTTCAATCAATCAATCGGGAGCTTGGTTCCATCTTTTGGCTTTAGCAACACCGTCACAATGGTTCCCACGATGCCAAAAGCTATTTTCACATTTGGCTACATTGTGGATGCCCTTAACCGTACCACTTGGTTTTGCTCCTGTGTGCTATCTATACAAATCTCAATTATATTGATCTAAAAATTATAGAATCAAAGATTAGTAAAAGGAGGTGATTTTGCATGGATGGCGGGGAGGTTCTTATTTTGGAGGCTTTGTCGGTTTGCTAACATGCGGTCCCACATGTGGTGCTTTACCAAGCTGATCCGCGTCCCATGAGGCAGAACAACGGTAGAAGCAACCGTGGTTAAGTTGAAGAAGATGAGGGAGAAGCGGATTCAGCAGCGGTGAAATGATGGTTTTGCCGTCCCTCAACTTCTTTTTAGCATTATTACCGTCCTCAACAACTGCGGGAAAGGTGCAGCTTTGTGATTTGGCGTCATTGCTCATTACTACATGGCGCCATGGTGGTGCTTCACCCCAACTGCTCTGCTTGTATTCGGTATGTACGTGGACCCGGTAGCTTGATGTCCCACATGTCGGCAAGCGGGACTAGAAGATTGTAAGCGGCGCTCACTCTTACAGCGGAGGAGTGAAGCGACGGCAACCGATGAACTGTCACTTGTCTTGTATAGTACTATAGTTTTGCTGTTTCATACGATCCATCGATACAAACCGATTAAACGGAAAGTGAGTTTTTCCCTTGCGGTGAATAATCTGGCCATACATTTCAAAGGCAATTTTAATGTATGCAAACTGAATAATTATAAGTAACAATATGATATCTAGTAAAACTAAAACACATATGATTTATTGTGTTAGAGTGTAGTAGTAGTTGTATTGCATAGTTGTTAGATGTAACATGCAGAGCGTGTAGAGATGTAGTTTTGGAGGCCTCTGAGAGATAAAAGCGTATCTGTCACGAACTTCAGAATAAGCTGATTACGGTCACTATATCGTTTTGCGGTGATTATCCGGTCACTTGCTCCGATTCAGCCGGATTGCACTCTGTTGACCGGCCAAATAGTCTGCGTGGCGCCATGTTGACTAGTTAAATTGACCCGTTCCTTGTGGGTCCCACTGTCGATTCGCATAGGGAAAAGTCGGATAAACACAAATTTCTGTGGTAGCGACAAGGCTCCAACCCGTGCTTGGGAATCACCTGGTTGTGTATGTGTTTGCCGGGGCCTGATGTGTGCGCATGCGTGTAGGATTGAGCACTGGCGTGAGAGTGTGTGTTGGTGCGTGTGGTGTACTGGTGTGCATGCATGCGTGCGTGTGTGCGTGTGAGTGTTGCGTGCGTGCGTGGCTGCGTGTGCGTGTGAGTGTTGCGTGCGTGCGTGGGTGCATGTGTTTGTGTGAGTGTTGCGTGGATGGAGTTTGTGTGCATGCGTGCGTGTGTATAATCACCACACCATCTCATGTGTGTTAAAACAGATGGCTCGACATACCAATACAAAGCCACCTTGTCCGCTGTGCCTTGGTCATGACTTGAACCACCGTCAAAATATTTTTTTGTCATTTGTTTTATTCTTACAAGCAAGATGCTCGTGCGTTGCAAAGATGCATTTGTATGACTTGTTTATCTTGTGAGAGAAAAGGATGAGCGAGGCCTTGTTGTTTGCAAATGTGGAGAGGTGTGTGGGTACCTTTTTGCAAAATTGCCATAGTTTCTTTCCTATCAAGTCAGATACTCGTCAGACGGCCTATATTCAGGATGGCAGGCACACCATCATCACCAACTCTGTTTTTTAAAAGTGTATTTTATGTATTTTATAATAGTGTAGATGTAGAGTAGATACAAGTCGGCAGTGGGCACGATGTTAGTGAGATAATGTGCAACACTATAGGTTGCCACGTGGAGCGTTTAACTAGTCAACTAGTCATGTCATGAGCAAATACAAAATTATCACGGTGAGCCCGTGACTGTATAATAACCACGCGTGCGGTGGCCGTAATGAGTGGATTATGAAGTCAATTATGTATCGTGCTTTCTTCAAATATAATGATCGTCATTGCATATCGCTGAGAAAGATGAAACAGCGTGATTTTTCTGAGGGCTTACTTTTAGAGGACTTGGAGATAGTTTCTTGTGCATACGTGAAAGTACGGGGGGTCGATGGAGAGAGATGCTTAGTTTCTCTTTATTATGACTAACTTTGTATATAGTATAAAATATACAAATTCACGGTCTTGGAATAAATATCATTGTGGGCACCATGCAATACAAATTAGCGTTAGTACTCCTCCATATAACTTTGTAATGTTGTATATATGTAGAACCTCTAAAATAATTTTTGGCCACACTTTATTCAAAAGGAATGTTGTATCTTGAAATAAGCGTGAAGAGGGCTTTTTAGATCAATGGGGTCGTGATGTAACATGTGAATGTGTAGTTGATGCATTTGGCGGGGCCTAGAGATGTGTGTGTATTACATTATTCGAGGCATGGATAGAGGGGCCGGCGGGGAGGCGTGGGAGATAGCATGAGAAATGAGGTGGTCTAGAGAGAGAGGCGAATATGACTTCACGACAAGATTCCATTCCCTTGAGTGTGTATATGCAGGGGAGGAATAGAGGCACCGGAGAATTTTTGTGTGGTGTTTGTGTTGGTATGTGTGGGTGTGAGAAGATAATGGGGCGTGGGGGCAGGGGTGTCACAGCGTGAGGTCCGATGGGTCGGGTGAGGCCCTTCGTTCGCTTCGTCCTGCGCCACATTGGTGACCCATGACACATTTAGGAAGACCCATGGATGACTAGTCGTACAAGACAAAGATAGCAGAATGTGAAGGACTCTGTCCCTGACAAAGCCCTAGGATTTGTAACCCTAGGTTCTTGGACTAAGGTAATCCTTTATCTACGATATTACTATTCATCAACCTAACTTTAAGGGCATCCTACAAAATGCTCTGCTAGAATCATACTGTCGATTAGGAAGAGGTGGTGTGAGATAATGCGTGAGAGACAGGCGTAAAGATAATGTCATTACATGAGACACGTGGCAGGTCCATGTATATAGAAAGGTAGATGAGGATTGTGCGTGTGTATGTTTGCGAGAGGAAGAGTGCTTGTGATAAAGTTCTGTGAAAACAGTTGTAAATGGTTACGAGAGGGAGGAGGGTTATATCTAGAGCATGTGTAATGCGAAAGACACCTCGGGAGAGAGTGTGTGAGCATGTGTGAGAGACCATGATGGAGAGTGAAACTACGTAAAATACTGCTCTACACATTGATTAAAGATATAAATTGTATCAAATATTAGGATGGGATCATGATATTTGCAATTGGCGTAAGGAGGTCATTGATCCATCGGACATCTAGATGCTATCGAATTTGAGCATGTCTATGTTATTACGACACAATTGATCCACATAGTTAGTATTTTGAACTGCAGACAATGCATCGCTTTAGCAATCGAATATAAACGTGAGTATAGTTCATGTTGTGTGTGTAAAGCACATTATACATACGAAAGTTACACAATGGACATTTATAAATAGCTACCTATGAACTAGCATACATTTGAATTCAACCTAAGGTGGTTTAAAAAAATCGAATTCAACATGAAGTCCATTCAATTATTTGAATTTGATATCATGGCATTTGTAAACCATACCTAAACTATGGGGGTACCAATCTTTGCTCGATTTTGTACATAATAGCATATGTAGTGTACAAAATAGATTCAAATTAGCTCCTCCATTCCAAAATAATAGTTATAGGATTTTCAAGTGTCAAAATTTCAAAAGGCGGATAATTTAATGAGGTTTTCAAACATACAAGGTCAAATATAACGTTGTCTATTTAGGTCAATCCTCATAGTTCAAGAGTACTCTAAATGTGAATGCTTGTGTTTCAAAATTTGAGCAGCAAAAAGCCTCTACTACTTGAAACATGAGAGACCAATGTTTGGTAGTACAAAAATTACTTTTCTAATAACTCCGACCTGTGAAACCTACGGCCTGACGTCCAAAGGTCTAAACCGGGGTAGGTTTGTAGCTTCATCTAGGCATACGCAACCGCCTCCGAAAAACATTCATACACAATGGCGCCTAAGCACACATCTTGTGGGCAAAATCGCTCCCCCACTATTTGGGATACCTCGGATTACCATCCTACCCCGACCATGATGAGTCCGAAATTTAAGAGGGGGCAAAGTTTGTACTTTCCCAAAATTTCAAACAAGCGCGTCCCATCTTCTGTTCAAAAAGCCAAAAACAAGCGTCTCCCGGACGAAACATGGTTCCCCCACCCGTCCAGATTCCCCATTACGTACTCGTTGGCGCAAACCTACCTCTCCACCAGCGTGAAACCCGGCGTCCTCACATACCTCCCACCCATCAGCCGCCTCCTCCATCACACGGGGCCGATACCCGGCGGCGTCGTCGTCCTGCAACCTCAACGCGCCCTCCACGGCTAGTAGTTGAAGCGAGGCGAGCCGTCCGTGCAGAGCAGTTCAACCACGCCGTCACAGGCCTCACCGCTGCCGCTCCGCCGCCACCCTCCACCGCGCCAGGAGTTGTTCCTGCCTCGCCGTCGCCGCCACCTCGGATCTGCTTCCCTCCACCGAATCGGCCATGCAACAATCAACAATTTGGCCATGGGTTCGTCCAAGCCTGCACCCTCCGAACATCGGTTTCCCCGGTAAAAAAGAAGATCGCGCGACATGTGGAGGTGACCACACGGCAGAAGGCTCCTCTTCCCTTATTAGGTACAAATCTTACGTCTCTGCTTGCAGTATTCATCCAACAAGACACTAGTTGACCGCTTCTTCTTGATACTAGATGTTCCTAGTAACTCGCGATACACAGTTTCTCCTCATATACTATTTCACCTTAGCTAGAGTCCATTGTCCCCGAATTTCAATTTACGGCGATTGATTCCCAATTAATGGAAGCATTCCCGGTACGTAGGCGCTAGTCACTATTAAATGGGAAGCAACATATAGTGTTTATCTTAGGCGTCGTCCTAAACTCTTGGCGCCTGATCGTGGGATTAAAGGGATGGCTTAGGGGCTAGCTTTGCGGTGGTGTGAGGTCGATGGGAGGCGGCGGAGGCCGAGTCAGGGCAGTGGTCGCTGGCGGTTAGAAAGATAAATCAACAGTGGTGGCGGGATGAAAAAGCCATCTGCCGTTCCTATAGATCAGACGGTTCATTAAAAATCGGTGACCTATTTATTTTCAGTCATTTATCTTAGATATGACCACATGTGGTGGTGTCTTTGGAGGTACACGCATTTCATGTGCTCATATATTACAAAATCATACGGAGTAGAATCTAATTTTGTTTGCCATGCAATGTTGTAGAGCTATCATATGTCTCCTGTCATTTATTTTCAGCCACACTATACACTACTTTTATAGTGCACTAGTTCTGCACACTTCATCCATAATCTCACTATTGTGTTTTTATGCAGGGTATTTTAGAGTCTGCGAAAGAAGCAAAAAAAAAGACAAGTCGTGCGACTTTCTCTGTGACTAGCGCCAACCGTTCTGGTAGCTTTAAAGGGTGATTGTAGGAGATGGAGGCAGTGCGTTGCTCTGGGTTGATGACCTCGCTTCATAATGAACCACCATCCAGTGCTTGCTTTAACCTTGATGTCATATGTGGTTGCATGTTCCATATGGTGTCTAGCTTGTATTGAAGGCGAAGTGGTCTTTATTAAGATAAGAAATATATTTTTACATGAACCACCATCCGTGAGCACGGAAGACAAATAGCTAGTCGGGGCCTGGCGAGCGGTGACAAGCCCAACAAAACAGGCATCACCTGGAAGCCAACTAAAAGCAGCGATGGTGGCGAAGCAGCCCGCCTACCGAGCTCGGTCCTAGATGATCATGTTTACCACTCCGGTAGGATGTCTAATGTGCTTCAATTTGGTTAAATTGCATCTGTAGCTTACACATTATACCTTTGAATATCACATGCCTTTACTGTTTTGGTACATACTAGTACATCGTGTATTAACCATGTTCTTACATCAAACTAATGTTCTTGTGTATCCCTCATCAATCACTTATGATGAGGCGGTAGGGCAAGGGACTACTCCTCATTTAAAGAATCAGCGTCGGCCTCCGACATGATTCTCAAGAAACAGAAATGCTAGATGAAGATAGTGAGCGTAGCTCTGTGAGTTGATTACAGCATTTCCCTACACTAGCATCAGGTGCTTGCTCTAACAGCGTGATATGTGGTTGCATGTTGCATATGGTGTCTAGATTGTAATTCTTCCAATCTGGTTAAACTGCATGTGCTATGCCTTAGCTTATACTCCTGTAAATGTGACATTATACTGTTAATGTGACATGCCTTCCTATATTTAGTACATAGTAATCTGTCTATTAAGCATGTCCTTACATAAAACTATTGTTTTTGTATCCGCATCAATCAATGACAAGACACCTTTAGTATATGCGGTGTGATATTAGTTGCATCTTTCATATGATTTATAGCATGCACTGCTTCTAATTTGTTGAAATTCCATTTATGATGGGCGCTTTTAACTTGGCAGTCATATTGGTTGCATCTTTCATGTGGTGTCTAGCTTGCATTGCTTCTTATTTGCTTGGAATGGTTTACGCTTAGTTTACACAAGCAGTTGTGAACATGCCATGCCGTCCTTTTTTGTACATATTCCATCCTGGTATCATGTGTTTGCCTTACATCAAAGTAGTGATTATCGGTATCATGCATGAATGAGTTACGAAGAGAATTTTATTGCTTTTCTTGTCGATTTTACTTGACAATTCAAAATCAATAAAGCGGAAGGAAGTTAACAGCAAGGCAGCGGATAAAGGTGCTCCTTCCAAGCAGGAGGCCTCTATAGTTTCTACTCCTCCACACCAGATGATTTCCAAGACAACACATGCATAGACACTCAACAAAGCTGTGTTTATGATGAGCATGTCTCCCCTAGTGCAGCATCCTGGTGCTCCTCTAACTTAACCTTGTATATGTGGTTGCATGTTATGTGTGATGTCTAGCTTGTATTGCTTCTAATTTTGTTGAATTCCATCTTCTTACTTTACATTATACTTGAATAAGACCACGTGTTCCTGTTTCTAGAACATACAATATCTATCTATCACCATGTTCTTACATCAAATTACTCTTGTGTGTAACTTGCAATAATCACTAATCATAAGACCGTTTGACTTGAGTGTGATATAGGTTCATCTCACATTCTTTTCTAGCTTGTACTACTAATTTGTTGAAATGGCACTTATGGCAGAGACAGTTTTAACTTGGTAGAGTGATATTCGTTGTATCTTTCATATGGTGTCTAGCTTTCATTGCTTCTAATTTGTTGAAATGCCTTCTCCTTAGTTTACACATCATAAGCTGTGAATATGCAATCTGTGAATATGCAATGGCACTAATGATGAGACCTCTAACATGGTAGTGTGATGTTGTTTGCATCTTGCATATGATTTATTTCTTGTCTGCTTCACATTTGTTTAAGCGCATTTATCTTTGAACAACTATTCTTGGCGAAGCGATATTTTAGCATCTTTCATATGGTGTCTACCTTCCATTGCATTGATTCTAATTTGGTGAAATGTCTTCTTCTTAGTTTACACATCATAGTTTGTTATCTCTTCCGTCCTGTTTTTCATACATATTACATCCTCCTATCATGTGGTTGTCTAACATCAAAGTTCAGTTAAATATCACGCATCAATTTGTTACGAAGAACTAAATTATTATTCATTTTTCTTGTCGGCTACTTCGCTGAAGAAAAGGAAGAAACACAGAATGGCAGGGAATGAGAAGCGGATGAATCCTGCAGATTCTGGCAATGCGATGGTGCAATAGAAGGTGAAAGTCAGCGGAAAATTCTACAAACACGGCATCCCATGCTACGAGCTGCAAAAAAAAAGCCAGCGAAACAAATAGCTACCACAAACAAGCAGAGACAACCCTAGTTCTTGCAACACCTACCACGGTACTACCGGCTACAACATACTACGTCGTCGGTAAGCTAACGGTTCCCAAGCTCCTTGCCACGACACTACTTCCCAAGCACTCTTGACACAAGGCAGAGTTGGCAATATCAGATGAACCTTTGAGCTTCAACAGCAAGAATGTAATTCTTTGAGTCAATTCGATTGCATGCTTCTTTATATGTAGTCTCACGGTTTGATGTACACTAACACTTCCTATGTTTGTTGTTGGACTAGCACCTAGGCGCAGAAAACAAACATAGGGATGCTGATGAGTTAACTAAATCTAGAGGAGGAAGAATGGAGATCCGTTTGAGGCAGGTTTAAAAGGCCGTGATGCTCTGAGTCGATGAAGTTAGTATCGAGGCAGCGGTTGCGTTAGGTGTCATGTCGTATCCTCCCAACATGGATTCCGTGCAGGAATGACAAAAACGAAACCCATTTCAACACCTTCCTCGACCATTTATACGTAAGTATGGTTACTATGGAAACTAGTAATATCATCTTGCTCATCCCATACTTTCTAGGTTCTTGATAATGAGACTCCCATAATTTTCAGCAGATGAGGTTCAAGTTGGATAGCCAAGATCTGCAACCGGACAAGCTTGCACCCATGTTTTCAAGTCTTCTCTGCGATAGTATCGGTATAACTTGAGGAAACTCACTTTGAAGGCAAGGCTAACGATGAACTTTCCCAAACATCTCGATGGAAAATATATCGGAAAGCGGAGGGCCTTGTTAAACATTAGTGCGATCCAGAAGTATCGGTACATTATATATATATGATCAGATCACATGTTGAAGTCCTATTGGCGCATGTGCCACACAAATCTATCTTCTTGTAGGTGAACTGTTCAAAGAACAAGGCCAACCGTCTGAAAGTGAAATTCAACAGACAGCGAGGATCTAAATAGCTATATTGCTGCTTTGAGGCTCTTGTAATTAGTCTGTTGTTTCACTCTTTTTACATACCATATTAGGATCTATATTGACTTGTAAATCTTGAGGAAGCCATAAGGACCAAAAGTACAGAACCAAATGTTGTGGAAATCTTCAGAGTGTCACGGCAAGAAGAAGGGCATGACTACACCAGTCAAGCTGTTGTTGTAAGTCCTTAATCCCCTTTTAACTACTACTTACTCGACTTGTGCCTTGAACGCATGGTTTTGAGGCAATGTCTATTACTCTTTCAATTTTATACACAATTGTCTTAATATCATTACACCTTACAAGGTTTAAAGGGAGGAGTGATGTTCCTTTGATCTTGACCCACGTAATCAGTTGTCATTAATGTTTACATGTTATGTTCATTATAACCATTCATAAACAATACATTAGCGATGGTACATGGTCATATGTTTGGAACCTGGTTTTATTATGTACTTTGCAATAAATACAACTAATATTTTACATGGGTTCACGAATAAGTTACGTATATAGACCAAAGCTATTTTGTTTGGTTTTGATGCCTCCTTAATATCTTGTTACGGTACTACTAATGTAAAACCTCAACTTTTCAGCGAGCTATGGAAAAAATGGTGGAACCGCCACCTTCTAAAGTAGCGAGGCAACTATAAGCGCAATGTCGACTCTTCTGCGGTGGATGCACAATCCACTACGTTGCCAAAAGCACGTTCTGCGTAATCTTTGGGTTGGTTGTTAAGGCAATATCGTCCAAACTGCCTCATGATCAAGATATGCAAGCTCAAAGCAATGATGTATCTGCGCTCCGGACACAAGTCCATTCCCTAACGAGGCCCTTTGTGAAACAAGGAAAACATTGCTCAATGTCATCAAGATATGCATGGTTTGAAACGGGACTATTAGACATTTGCTATGTTGTTCGGGAGAACTAGGGAAATGAAGGCGAGTTATGGTGCTCCATCGGACAATCTGCATGAAAGCGTGTGATCGGTCAAATAGACAGAGCTTGAACTTACGGTGGTGCATTTATACGCTGGTATTAGTTTATACCAACCCTTCACATTATATAGTTGTAATTTTTTTGATGCGATACAAAATTTATTCTTAACGTGCAGCCACCGGTGAAGAAAACAACAAGCCATTTTTGTATAGTGTGGGTGTTCCCTATATTTGCCTTTGTGGCGATCTTTGATCTTGAGTGGATGTAATCGTGCAATCGCCTTAATAGCCTAAGCGTTAGTTTGGCCTTATTTATTTCCTATTCTTCTTTTTCCACTGGTTTGCTAGTGGCGCAACTACATGGGCCATATCACGGGCCGTAGGATCCATGGGTCTCCACGGGCCGATAAATGGGCACATGTCCGGTGGGCCTCGGGCCATCGATAAATGGGCTATGTCGGTGGGCCTTGGGCCGTCGGATAAATGGGTCTACATGGGCGTGTGGTAGTAATTGGTATCGGCACACGGTAATGGGTTGTTAACAGGCAGTAGGACTGCAAAAGCAATTACATCACGGGCATAGCGGGTGCGTTAATGGGCGAATATGGGGCGACGAGCTGGGCGACTCTTGCCATGGGCGAATTTGGCCCATTAGATGCTGAGCCGATGTGCCGACTCTTGCCATGGGCGAATTTGGCCCATTTGAAATATGATGTGGGCCGACTCTTGCCATGGGCGAATTTGGCCCGATGGGGAATAGGCGATGTGAGCGGAATGTCGAGGCCAAAGGAGCCCAGAGCGTATGGGCGTCAATAGGCAGCTAACTGCAGGCAGAAGCGGCCCATGTAAATCCGGGCCGTTAACGGGTACAATGAAAATTACTATTCATTATGGGCTAGAGTCACCGTGGGCTGTAAAGGGCGAAAGATCTGAAAGGCCTCATATGGGCGAAAGGCGTCGTGGGCCATACATGGGCTGAAAGTGAAATGGTTGGTGTTATATTGACGGCCCACATGGCGTTGTTGGGCGATTTCCTTTAGTGTCTAACGGCTCGTGAGTTAACGGGCGTAAAATGAACTATTCTTGAAGAGACCTTAGCGGGCTTTTCATGGGCCAGCCGTTAACTTTTGACCAAGTCAAGCGGGCCGACTTTGTAAGCTAAATGGGCTGATGGTGGGCGTGGCGTGTCGACATATATCATGAAGCCTACTCGATTGCGGCGAGGCGACCGTGTTTGTCCGGCGATAAAATTTTACCGTGGAAATTTCCCATTGGTGGGGCTGATATACGGGTTGTCGGATCCAAAACCGACCCGATAAAGCAACGGCGTTAAGATTCGGTGGATGCCGCGTTCGGTCACCCTTGCGGCACTTGGCGATTTATCGTCATGGAAGTGTACACCGTGATTATAATTTTGGTAATGTCATGGAACACTTCTGACGGTACTTGATTTTGATTGTCATAAATTTGTCATGGATGTACATGCATGACAAAAACTTCGACCCTCTTGTGACAAACCACATTATCATCGGAGTGTATTTTTGTAGTGTATAGCGGTGTTCGACATAGGATTGCCATCAATACAAGGCGCGGTAATGGCGATGGCTGGCGCATGTTGGCGATGGCGAATTTGTACCCCTACGTTCGAAGGCGCCGTGCGCCATCTAGGCGCTTCTTCGCGGTGACAAGCGAGGACTTGTTTCATCTGGTTGCCATCCTACAATTGGAGATTACAAGCGGAATGCACAAACTATCATTTGCATCTAACGGTACTCCATTATTTGCAGGGACCAATCATCCAATCAAAATAGATCGCCGATCTGGATGTGCATTTGCATCATGATTCGGTCCTTTGGAACCTTATGGCTGACTTTGGCATATGGGATCAACTATCTTAGCGATGGGTACCCATGGTACCAGCGATGTGCAACATGGTCACACAATCTACCACGATCGGACCGTGTCAATCATCAACACTTGATGCTCTTTCTTGATTTCTACCCGGATTTCAACATCAGAAGAGCTAATTTTTATCCCTTGCATACTATAGTTCATCCGGTTCTAGTAACTTAGTGATGGTGACTAGAATTCTCAATCACTATCTTATCGGAAGATTAACTCCCATTGATTCAAGCGATTGAAGTACCCGGACAATCGAGCACATGCTCACTAGTTGGCGATTCTCCTCCATCTTTTAGCTATAGAACTTGTTGGAACTTCATATCTCTCAACTCGGGTATTTGCTTGAAATATTAACTTCAACTCCTGGAACATCTCATATGGTCCATGCGTTCAAAAACTCTTTGAAGTCCGATTCTAAGCGTTAAGCATGGTGCACTAAACTATCAAGTAGTCATCATATGAGCTAGCCAAGCGTTCATAACGTGCAATCGCTCCTGCAATAGGTCGTCACCTAGCGGTGCATCAAGGACATAATTCTTACGTGCAGCAATGAGGATAAACCTCGAGATCACGGATCCAATCCGCATCATTGCTACTAACATCTTTCAACACAATTTTCTCTAGGAACATATCAAAACAAACATAGAAGCAACAACGCGAGCTATTGATCTACAACATAATTTGCAAAATACTACCGGGACTAAGTTCATGATAAATTTAAGTTCAATTAATCATATTACTTAAGAACTCCCACTTAGATAGACATCTCTCTAGTCATCTAAGTGATCACGTGATCCAAATCAACTAAACCATGTCCGATCATCACGTGAGATGGAGTAGTTTCAATGGTGAACATCACTATGTTGATCATATCTACTATATGATTCACGCTCGACCTTTCGGTCTCCGTGTTCGAGGCCATATCTGCATATGCTAGGCTCGTCAAGTTTAACCTGAGTATTCGTGTGTGCAAAACGTTGCACCCGTTGTAGATGGACGAGAACTTATCACACCGATCATCACGTGGTCTCTGGTACTATGAACTTTTACAGCGGTGCATACTCGGGAGAACACTTCTTGATAATTTTAGTGAGAGATCATCTTATAATGCTACCGTCAATCAAAGCAAGATAAGATGCATAAAGGATAAACATCACATGCAATCAATATAAGTGATATGATATGGTCATCATCATCTTGTGCTTGTGATCTCCATCTCGAAGCACCGTCATGATCACCATCGTCACCGTGCGACACCTTGATCTCCATCGTAGCATCGTTGTCGTCTCGCCAACTATTGCTTCTCGACTATCGCTCTTGCTTAGTGATAAAGTAAAGCAATTACATGGCTTTGCATTTCATACAATAAGCGACAACCATATGGCTCCTGCCGATTGCGATAACTTCGGTTACAAAACATGATCATCTCATACAATAAAATATAGCATCACGTCTTGACCACATCACATCACAACATGCCTGCAAAACAAGTTAGGCGTCCTCTACTTTGTTGTTGCAAGTTTTACGTGGCTGCTACGGCTGAGCAAGAACCGTTCTTACCTCGCATCAAAACCACAGCGATAGTTTGTCAAGTTGGTGCTGTTTTAACCTTCGCAAGGACGGGCGTAGCCTTTCAGTTCAACTAAAGTGAGAGCGACACCCGCCGGTCACCTTTAAGAACTAGTGCTCGAGCGGTGAAACCAGTCTCGCGTAAGCGTCTGGCGTAATGTCGGTCGGGCGCTTCATCTCACAATACCGCGAACCAAAGTATGACATGCTGGTAAGCGGTATGACTTATATCGCCCACAACTCACTTGTGTTCTACTCGTGCATATGACATCAGCGCATAAAACCAGGCTCGATACCCTTTGTTGGGAGCGTAGTAATTTCAAAAATTCCTACGCACGCAAGACCATGGTGATGGCATAGCAGAGAGGGAGATGTCGTCCACGTACCCTCGTGAACCGGCGGAAGCTTTATAACACGCGTTGATGTAGTAAATGCGTCTTCACGATCCGACCGATCCAAGCACCGAGCGTCGGCACCTCGAGTTCTGACTACGTTCAGCTCGATGGCGATCCGGACTCGATCCAGCAAAGTGTCGGGATGAGTTCCGTCGACCTGACGGCGTGGTGGCGATGATGATGCTCCAGACGCGGGCCGCCTAAGCTCATGACGATATGACTTCTCCGGCGCGAGGGCTTCGCCTAAGCTCATGACGATATGACCGAAGTGGAATATGGTGGAGGGGCACCGCACGGCTAAGGCGATCCGTAGATCAACTTGTGTGTCATGGGGTGCCCCCTGCCCGTATATAAAGGAGCAGAGGAGGTGGCCGGCCAAGGGAGGAGCGCGCAAGGGAGTCCTACTCCCACGGGAGTAGGACTCCTCCTTTCTAGTAGGAGTAGGAGAGAAGGAAGGGAAGGAAGAGGGGTGCGGCCTCCCCTAGTCCAATTCGGACTAGGCCTTGAGAAGCGCGCCTGCCTAGGCAGCCCCCTCTCTTTCCCGCAGGGCCCAATAAGGCCCAATACTTCTCCCGGCGAATTCCGTAACTCTCGGTACTCGAAAATACCGAATCATTGGAACCTTTCCGAACTCGAATATAGTCGTCCAATATATCGATCTTTACGTCTCGACCATTTGAGACTCCTCGTCATGTCCCGATCTCATCCGGACTCCGAACTCCTTGGTACATCAAAACTCATAAACTCATAATATAAGCATCGCCGAAACCTTAGCGTGCGGACCCTACGGGTTCGAGAACTATGTAGACATGACCTAGAACTATTCTCGGTCAATAACAAATAGCGGACCTGGATGCCCATATTGGCTCCTACATATTCTCTGAAGATCTTTATCGGTCAAACCGCATAACAACATACTTTGTTCCCTTTGTTATCGGTATGTTACTTCCGAGACTCTATCGTCGGTATCCAATACCTAGTCAATCTCGTTACGCAAGTCTCTTTACTCGTTCCGTAATACATCATCTCATAACTAACTCATTAGTTACAATGCTTGCAAGGCTTAGGTGATGGTATTACGAGAAGGCCAGAGATACCTCTCCGAGCAATCGGAGTGACAAAACCTAATCTCGAAATCGCCAACCAACATGTACCTTTGGAGACACCAGTATCCTTTATAATCACCCGATTCCGGGGCGTTTGGTAGTACCAAAGTGTTCCTCCGTAACGGTTGCATAATTCAATTCAGGAACATGTATAAGTCATGAAGAAAGCAATAGCAACATACTAACGATCAAGTGCTAGGCCAAGGG
>JAHIAM010006799.1:0-34006 GCA_021605205.1 Aegilops longissima
CGCACCTGGTGCGCCGCCTCGCCGCTCCCCTCACCGAGGCATGGCGAATCCTCCCCTCTCTCCCCGACCCCCAGGACATCTCTCCTCCTCCCGGCTCCTCCCCTCGCGCTCCCCGGCCATGGCAGCCCTTGCTTGCAGCCCTTGTCGCCGTGTCGCGCTCCCGTCGGCCGTGCTCCGTCTCGCCGTGTCTAGGAGCTCGCCGCCCTCCTCTACCTCGAGCTATCCAAGGCCCAGGCAGCTCGGCGTGGCCAGATCCTACACCAACCTACGCTGACCCAGCCGTCGCGGAGATCCCCCAGCCTTGCCGCCGCATCGATCCGTCCCCGACCGCGCGAGTGCTTCCCGAGATCCTTGTGAGCTTAGCTACCTTCCCTCCTCTCTCTCTCGCTCCCGAACCGTGTAGTGACCACCGTAGATCAACCGCACCCCTTGCCCTTGAGCTCGTCATCGCGTGCTCCCGGCCGTCTACCAACCATCCCTCGGTGTCTAACGCACTCACCTGTTGGGAAGCGTAGTAATTTCAAAAATTTTCCTACGATCACGCCAAGACCATGGTGATGGCATAGCGAGAGGGAGAGTGTCCGTCCACGTACCCTCGTGGACCCGAAAGCGGAGCGTTATATTAGCGGTTGATGTAGTCGTCGTCTTCACGATCCGACCGATCCAAGCACCGTTACTCGGCACCTCCGAGTTCTTGGCACCGTTCAGCTCGATGGCGATCCCGAGCTCCGATCCAGCAAAGCGTCGGGGAAGAGTTCCGTCGACCTGACGGCGTGGTGGCGATCTTGATGTTCTACCGTCGCGGGGCTTCGCCTAAGCACCGCTACAATATGACCGAGGTGGAATATGGTGGAGGGGCACCGCTGCAGCTAAGAGCGATCCGTAGATCAACTTGTGTGTTCTAGGGTGCCCCCCCCCGTATATAAAGGAGCAAGGGGAGGGCGGCCAGCCTTGGGGCGCACCAAGGGAGGGAGTCCTCCTCCTAGTAGGAGTAGGACTCCCTTTCCTAATCCTACTAGGAAGAGGAAGGGGAAGGAAGAGAGGGAGAGGGAGAGGAAAGGGGCTCGCCCCCTCCTAGTCAGTCGGACTCCCCATGGAGGCGCACCACCTCTGGTGCAGCCCTCTCTCTCCCTCTTGGCCCAATAAGGCCCATAACTTCCCGGGGGTTCGGTAACCCCTCGGCACTCCGGTTTTCTCCGGAAACTTCGGAACCTTTCGGTGTCGAATATAACCATCAATATATCAATCTTTATGTCTCGACCATTTGAGACTCCTCGTCATGTCCGTGATCACATCAGGGACTCGAACTCCTTGGTACATCAAAATACATAAACTCATAATAGCCGTCATTGAAACCTTAGCGTGCGGACCCTACGGTTCGAGAACTATGTAGACATGACCTAGAACTATTCTCGGTCAATAACCAATAGCGGAACCTGGATGCTCATATTGGTTCCTACATATTCTCTGAAGATCTTTATCGGTCAAACCGCATAACAACATCGTTGTTCCCTTTGTCATCGGTATGTTACTTTCCGAGATTGATCGTCGGTATCAATACCTAGTTTAATCTCGTTACGGAAAGTCTCTTTACTCGTTCGTAATACATCATCTCACAACTAACTCTTTAGTTGCAATGCTTACAAGGCTTTATGTGATGTGTATTACCGAGAAAACCTAGAATACCTCTCAGAGCAATCGGAGTGACAAAACCTAATCTCGAAATCGCCAACCCAACAAGTACCTTTGGAGACACACTGTAGTACTCCTTTATAATCACCCGATTCGTTGTGGCGTTTGGTAGTACCAAAGTGTTCCTCCGGTGGCAGGAGTTGCATAATCTCATAATTACGAGGAACATGTATGGGTCATGAAGAAAGCATTAACATACTAAGCGATCAAGTGTTAAGCTAACGGAATGGGTCATGTCAATCAGATCATTCAACTAATGATGTGACCTTGTTAATCAAACAACAACTCCTTGTTCATGGTTAGGAAACATAACCATCTTTGATTAACAAGCTAGTCAAATAGAGGCATACTAGTGACATCTTGTTTGTCTATATATTCACACATGTATTATGTTTCCGGTTAATACAATTCTAGCATGAATAATAAACATTTATCATGATATAAGAAATAAATAATAACTTTATTATTGCCTCTAGGGCATATTTCCTTGATCTCCCACTTGCACTAGAGTCAATAATCTAGATTACAAAGTAATGATCCTTACACCCATGGAGTCTTGGTGCTGATCATGTTTTGCTCGTGGAAGAGGCTTAGTCAGCAGAGTGCAACATTCAGATCCGTATGTATTTTACAAATCTCTATGTCTCCCACTTGGACTTGGTCGAATGGAATTAGGCGTCTCTTGATGTGCTTGGTCCTCTTGTGAAATCTGGATTCCTTTGCCAAGGCAATTGCACGATATTATCACGAGAAGATCTTCATCGGTCGATGCACTAGGTATGACACCTAGATCGGAAATGAACTCTTTCATCAGACTCCTTCATTTGCTGCTTCGAAGCAGCTATGTACTCCGCTTCACATGTAGATCCATACGGCGCTTTGTTTAGAACTGCACCAGCTGGCAGCTCCACGTTTAATAAAAACACGTATCCGGTTTGCGATTTAGAATCGTCCGGATCGGTGTCAAAACTTACATCGGCGTAACCATTTACGACTAGCTCTTTGTCACCTCCATA
Source organism: Aegilops longissima (assembly GCA_021605205.1). NCBI lineage: Eukaryota > Viridiplantae > Streptophyta > Magnoliopsida > Poales > Poaceae > Aegilops > Aegilops longissima. Next base: position 2,709 of record JAHIAM010006799.1, read on the forward strand.
TCGAGAAACATATCCTTAGTCCTTTTCGGTATTTGGGATGTTCTTGACGCTGTCGATGATCCACTCTGGATTACTTTGGTACCTTCTGCCAAGCTTACAGCTAAGCATCGTCAGTCTGGTACACAGCATTGCATACATGATAGAGCCTATGGCTGAAGCATAGGAACATCTTTCATTTTCTCTCTATCTTCTGCTTTGTGGTGGGCATTGAGTCGACTCAATCTTACACCTTGTAACACGGTAAAAACCTTTCTTTGCACTGATCCATTTTGAACCTTTTCAAAACTTTATCAAGGTATGTGCTTTGTGAAAGTCAATCAAGCGTCTTGATCTATCTCTATAGATCTTGATGCCTAATATATAAGCAACTTCACGAGGTCTTTCATTGAAAACTTTTATTCAAGTATCCTTTTATGCTATCCAGAAATTCTATATCATTTCCAATCAATAATATATAGTCCACATATAATATTAGAAATGCTCTGAGCTCCACTCACTTTCTTGTAAATCTGAGGCTTCTCCAAAAGTGCATATAAACCCATATCTTTGATCACACTATCAAGCGTTTATTCAACTCGAGAGGCTTGCACGGACCATAAATTGATCGTTGGAGCTTGCACTTTGTTAGCACCTTTTGGATCGACAAAACCTTCTGGTTGCATCATATACAACTCTTCTTCTAGAAATCCATTCAAGAATGCAGTTTTACATCCATTTGCCAAATTTCATAATCATAAAATCGGCAATTGCTAACATGATTGAGACGGACTTAAGCATCGCTTCTGGTGAGAAAGTCTCATCGTAGTCAACCCCTTGAACTTGTCGAAAACCTTTTGCAACAAGTCGAGCTTTGTAAGCAGTTACATTACCATCAGCGTCGGTCTTCTTCTTAAAATCCATTTATTCTCAATAGCTTGCCGATCATCGGGCAAGTCTACCAAAATCCATACTTTGTTCTCATACATGGATCCCATCTCAGATTTCATGGCTTCAAGCCATTTTGCGAATCTGGGCTCACCATCGCTTCTTCATAGTTCGTAGGTTCATCATGATCTAGTAGCATGACTTCGAATAGGATTACCGTACCACTCAGTGCGGATTTTGTTCTAGTTGATCTCTGAGTTCGGTGACAACTTGATCTGAAGTTTCATGATCTTTATCATTATCTTCCTCACTAGCTGGTGTAGGTGTTACGAAACTGATTTACGTGACGAACTACTTTCAATAAGGGAGCTGGTACTATTACCTCATCAAGTTCCACTTTCCTCCACTCACTTCTTTGAGAGAAACTCCTTCTCTAGAAAGGATCCATTTTAACAACGAATGTTTTGCCTTGGATCTGTGATAGAAGGTGTACCCAATTGTCTCCTTTGGGTATCCTATGAAGACACATTTCTCGATTTGGGTTCAAGCTTATCAGGTTGAAGTTTCTTCACATAAGCATCGCAACCCCAAACTTTCGAAGCGACAACTTTGGTTTCTTGCTAAACCATAGTTCATAAGGCGTCGTCTCAGCGGTTTTGGCGGTGTCCTATTTAGCGTGAATCGGCCGTCTCAAGAGCATAACCCCAAAATGATAGCGGTAAATCTGTAAGAGACATCATAGATCGCACCATATCCGATAAAGTGCGATTCTGACGTTCGGACACACCATTTGCTTTGTGGTGTTCGGGTGGCGTGATTCTTGAAACTATTCGCTTTGTTTCAAATGTAGACCAAACTCGTAACTCAAATATTAGCCTCCACGATCAGATCGTAGAAACTTTATTTTCTTATTACGATGATTTTCAACTTCACTCTGAAATTCTTTGAACTTTTCAAATGTTTGGACTTATGTTTCATTAAGTAGATATACCCATATCTGCTCAAATCATCTGTGAAGGTGAGAAAATAACGATATCATACGAGCTTCAACATTCATTGGACCACATACATCCGTATGTATGATTTCCAATAAATCTGTTGCTCTCTCCATAGTACGGAGAAGCGGTGTTTTAGTCATCTTGCCCATGAGGCACGGTTACATAAGTGCCAAGTGATTCATAATCAAGTGACTCCAAAAGTCCATCGGTATGGAGTTTCTTCATCGTTTTACACCGATATGACCTAAGCGGCGGTGCCACAAATAAGTTGCACTATCATTATCAACTCTGCATCTTTTGGTTTCAACATTATGAATATGTGTATCACTACTATCGAGATTCATTAAAATAGACCACTCTTCAAGGGTGCATGACCATAAAAGATATTATTCATATAAATAGAACAACCATTATTCTCTGATTTAAATGAATAACCGTCTAGCATCAAACAAGATCCAGATATAATGTTCATGCTCAGCGGCGGCACCAAATAACAATTATTCAGGTCTAAAACTAATCCGAAGGTAGATGTAGAGGTAGCGTGCCATTGCGATCACATCGACTTTGGAACCGTTCCCAGCGCGCCGTCACCTCGTCCTTTGCGGTGTTAAGCAATCCGTAGTTCTGTTTGAGTTGCAAATATTAGCAGAACCGGTATCAAATACCAGTACTCTGCGAGCTCTAGTAAGGTACACATCAATAACAAGTATATCACATATACCTTTGTTCACTTTGCCATCCTTCTTATCCGCCAAATACTTGGGGCAGTTCCGCTTCCGATGACCGATCGCTTGCGGTAGAAGCACTCGATTTGGGCTTAGGTCGGACTTGGGTTTCTTCTCTGATCGACAACTTGTTTGCTGTTCTTCTTAAGTTCCTTCTTCTTCCCTTTGCCTTTCTTCTTGAAACTAGTGGTCTTATTGACCATCAACACTTGATGCTCCTTTTGATTTCTACCTCCGCAGCTTTTAGCATTGCGAAGAGCTCGAGCATAGTCTTTACTAACCCTTGCATATTATAGTTCATCACGAAGCCTTTGTAGCTTGGTGGCGGTGATTGAAGAATTACATCAATGACACAATCATCCGGAAGATTAACTCCCGGTTGATTCAAGTGATTGTAATACCCGGACATTTTGAGTATGTGCTCCTTGCAGAACTATTCTCCTCCATCTTGCAGCTATAGAACTTATTGGAGACTTCATATCTCTCAATCCGGGCATTACATTTGAAATATCAACTTCAACTCTGGAACATCTCATATGCTCCATGGCGTTCAAAAGCGTCGTTGAAGACCAGTTCTAAGCCGTAAAGCATAGCTGCTTGAACTATAGAGTAGTCATCAGCTCTGCTTTGCGGGCGTTCACAACCACGGCTCGGCATCTGCGGCGAACTGTCACCCGGCGGTGCTTCGGGGCGTAACTTTTACGTGCAGCAATGAGGATTATCCTCGAGATTCGGACCCGATCCGTGTAATTGCTACCATCATCTTTCAACTTTGCTTTCTCAAGAGCGCATTAAAATTCAACGGAACAACAGCACGAGCCATCTATCTACGATAAACATAGACAAGCAAAATACTATCGGTACTAAGTTCATGATAAATTTAAGTTCAATTAATCATATTATTAAGAACTCCCACTTAGGCAGACATCTCTCTAGTTATCTAAGTGATCCGTGATCCAAATCAACTAAACCATAACCGATCATCACGTGAGATGGAGTAGTTTTCAATGGTGAACATCTTATGTTGATCATATCTGCTATATGATTCACGTTCGACCTTTCGGTCTCCGTGTTCGAGGCCATATCTGTATATGCTAGGCTCGTCAAGTATAACCTGAGTATTCTGCGTGTGCAAAACTGGCTTGCACCCGTTGTAGATGGACGTAGAGCTTATCACCCGATCATCACGTGGTGTCTCGGCACGACGAACTTTGCAGCAGTGCATACTCGGGAGAACACTACTTGATAATTTTTAGTGAGAGATCATCTTATAATGCTACCGTCAATCAAAGCAAGATAAGATGCATAAAGGATAAACATCACATGCAATCAATATAAGTGATATGATATGGCCATCATCATCTTGTGCTTGTGATCTCCATCTCAAAGCACCGTCATGATCACCATCGTCACCGGTAGCGACACCTTGATCTCCATCGTAGCATCGTTGTCGTCTAGCCAACTATTGCTTCTCGACTATCGCTACCGCTTAGTGATAAAGTAAAGCAATTACATGGCGTTGCATTTCATACAATAAGCGACAACCATATGGCTCCTGCCGATTGCCGATAACTTCGGTTACAAAACATGATCATCTCATACAATAAAATATAGCATCACGTCTTGACCATATCACATCACAACATGCCTGCAAAAACAAGTTAGGCGTCCTCTACTTTGTTGTTGCAAGTTTTACGTGGCTGCTACGGGCTGAGCAAGAACCGTTCTTACCTCGCATCAAAACCACAGCGATACTTCGTCAAATAGACTCCGTTTAACCTTCTCAAGGACGGGCGTAGCCTTTTCAGTTCAACTAAAGTGAGAGAGGCAGACACCGCCGGTCACCTTTAAGCAGCGAGTGCTCACAGCGGTGAAACCAGTCTCGCGTAAGCGTCTGGCGTAATGTCGGTCGGGCGCTTCATCTCACAATACCGCTGAACCAAAGTATGACATGCTGGTAGGTAGTATGACTTATATCGCCCACAACTCACTTGTGTTCTACTCGTGCATATGACATCAGCGCATAAAACCAGGCTCGGATGCCCTTTGTTGGGAAGCGTAGTAATTTCAAAAATTTTCCTCACGATCACGCAAGACCATGGTGATGGCATAGCAGCGAGAGGAGAAGTGTCGTCCACGTACCCTCGTGAACCCGAAAGCGAGCGTTATATTACTTGCGGTTGATGTAGTCGTCGTCTTCACGATCCGACCGATCCAAGCACCGTTACTCCGGCACCTCCGAGTTCTTGGCACGTTCAGCTCGATGGCGATCCCGAGCTCCGATCCAGCAAAGCGTCGGGAAGGAGTTCCGTCGACCTGACAGCGTGGTGGCGATCTTGATGTTCTACCGTCGCGGGGCTTCGCCTAAGCACCGCTACAATATGACCGAGGTGGAATATGGTGGAGGGGCACCGCTGCAGCTAAAGGCGATCCGTAGATCAACTTGTGTGTTCTAGGGTGCCCCCTGCCCCGTATATAAAGGAGCAAGGGGAGGGCGGCCAGCCCTTGGGGCGCACCAAGGGAGGAGTCCTCCTCCTAGTAGGAGTAGGACTCCCTTTCCTAATCCTACTAGGAAGAGGAAGGAAAGGAAGAGAGGGAGAGGGAGAGGAAAGGGGCTCGCCCCCTCCTAGTCAGTCGGACTCCCCATGGAGGCGCACCACCTCTGGTGCAGCCCTCTCTCCCTCTTGGCCCAATAAGGCCCATAACTTCCCGGGGGTTCGGTAACCCCTCGGCACTCCGGTTTCTCCGGAAACTTCGGAACCTTTCGGTGTCGAATATAACCATCAATATATCAATCTTTATGTCTCGACCATTTGAGACTCCTCGTCATGTCGTGATCACATCGGGACTCCGAACTCCTTGGTACATCAAAATACATAAACTCATAATAGCCGTCATTGAAACCTTAGCGTGCGGACCCTACGGTTCGAGAACTATGTAGACATGACCTAGAACTATTCTCGGTCAATAACCAATAAGCGGAACCTGGATGCTCATATTGGTTCCTACATATTCTCTGAAGATCTTTATCGGTCAAACCGCATAACAACATCGTTGTTCCTTTGTCATCGGTATGTTACTTTCCGAGATTGATCGTCGGTATCAATACCTAGTTTAATCTCGTTACGGAAAGTCTCTTTACTCGTTCGTAATACATCATCTCACAACTAACTCTTTAGTTGCAATGCTTACAAGGCTTTATGTGATGTGTATTACGAGAGAAGGCCTAGAATACCTCTCAGAGCAATCGGAGTGACAAAACCTAATCTCGAAATCGCCAACCCAACAAGTACCTTTGGAGACACCTGTAGTACTCCTTTATAATCACCCGATTACGTTGTGGCGTTTGGTAGTACCAAAGTGTTCCTCGGTAAGCAGGAGTTGCATAATCTCATAGTTACGAGGAACATGTATGGGTCATGAAGAAAGCATTAACATACTAAGCGATCAAGTGTTAAGCTAACGGAATGGGTCATGTCAATCAGATCATTCAACTAATGATGTGACCTTGTTAATCAAACAACAACTCCTTGTTCATGGTTAGGAAACATAACCATCTTTGATTAACAAGCTAGTCAAATAGAGGCATACTAGTGACATCTTGTTTGTCTATATATTCACACATGTATTATGTTTCCGGTTAATACAATTCTAGCATGAATAATAAACATTTATCATGATATAAGAAATAAATAATAACTTTATTATTGCCTCTAGGGCATATTTCCTTCATGAGGTAGCATTTGAATCTTTGATTCAAATGAGTTCATCCTTTTGTTCCAGCCTGCATTAGGCCAACACACATCCATATTGCCATGTCATAGAATGCATCATATTGTTGCATATTGCCATGTGTGTTTATTTGGTGTGTCTTTAGTGATAGGTTACGCCTCAGGGATAATCCGATTATCAAATGCGAAGAAGGCGATATCCTACCACCACTTCATCGAACAAGCAACCCATTGATCATTCGATACAAACCCATGTTCTCGCTACGCTCTTGTTTCTTGCATTAAGACAACGCGATTCAAACTGTTGTGTGCTGCGGTAGTTGAACCCACTTCCTTTGCATGACTGTCATTGCCACGGTAACTAGATGAAACCCACTAGTATGTGTAGGGAGTTGATTGAGCCATGTTTGTGATTCCTACCATGCTATGCTTGCTATGCTTAGAGTTGTGTGGTCGGCTCATCGGGATGATGAACTGAAGTGAAAGGTTGTGTCAGAATGCGAGTGAAAGTGTTGAACACGTTTTGGTAAAAGTATCGATGAGAGGCCATGTAGGAGTACATGGTGGGTTGTTTCATTGAAGCCGTCCCTAGGCTGAGATCTGTGTGTGATTTAAGACTTAGCTACTACCACGCATTGGGATCCTTAATTGACCCTCTCGACTTATTAACCACTCTTGTCCTTAGTCAGGAGATGCAAGTAGTTTACGGTGTTTGTAGCATCTTTGGGGGCGCGCATAGCGCTGACCTTAGGGGTGGGTTGTGTTGCGGTAGAGCACGTGGCCAGTGTGCCGATTCGCCCGTTTGGTGTCTGGGAACCACACACATCGTTAGAGGCTGTATGGAAACCTCGGCGGACTCCTGCGGATGGAACGAATAGGCGATAAACATGGACTCGGGACTCGTGTGTTTAGTCAGGTCGTCGCCGACACCCCGTTGGGCTCCGGCTTGAAGGTTGCAGTACATATCGTGTAAGCGGTGGTAAGTGGTGAGCGTGTGTGAAGAAGTACACCCTGCAGGGTATAAACTATTGAATAGCGGCGTCCATGATAAAGGACTACTTGGTCACCTATACGGTTCATAGACAAGTAAATGGATACTACTAAAGCCTCAAGATAAGTGTGAGTGCAGCGGATGGCCTCTCGTGGGTGACGAGAGGATCCCGGTGGAGTATTGTGATGGTGATTAGTGGACTCGTGTGCGACAAATGCTTTTCAAGTGGTGTCACGTGGGATAAGCAGCCAAGAGTCAAAGGCTGGCTTCTTTGCAAATAACTCCACCACCTTCTTGAGAATGTGCATGTATGATAGGATTACGTGGTAAGACTTCTTTGAGTACCTCCGTACTCATGTTTGTTTTAATTAATGTTTTAGAGGCGACAACCTGCCCCCTCCGATGGGTTTTATGTAGACCTTGACATCGGCAGTGAACTAGCCACCCGGTGGTGATCCAAGGCTTGTGAAGGGCCCTTTGTAGATAGAAGGGCTTGACAAGCTTTCTTTCTTTTAGAATCGTACTCGAGACTAGTTTGCTTCCATGTGCTTGTATGTTTGTATGACTTGAGTGTTGGGTCATGTGACCCTACCTGTATGGATATGTTATGTATGGCTCCTCGGGCCTCCTAAATAAAAGTACTTTGAGTTGTAGAGTTTTGTTGTGATGCCTTGTTGTATGTACTCATATCGGGCATATTGCGTGTATGATTGAAATGCTTGGTATGAGTGGGACACGACAAACTAGTTGTTTATCCTTGGCAGCCTCTCATATGGGAAATGTAGTCTCGTGCTTCTAGCGATAGTAGTCCTTCTGGCCGGTTCACCGAGTCCTGCTAACCCAGCACTCTGCTTGGACACTTGCTGGCGGCATGTGTTTCGCCGTTCCTATATACATCCCTTGAAATATTCTGTGGTGATATTCGAGTCCTGCCTAACTGCTGCAGCCGGGATACGGAGTCCTGTTAGCCAGTGCTACAGCCGAATTCATCGTTGATGACCGACATGCTCGATGTGATTCATGTATACTGTCCCCATGGGTTAGCGCCGCTTTGGGTTCACGACTAGCCATGTCGGCCGGGTTCTTTGTCATGTGGATGCTAGCGACACTATCATATCGTGAGCCAAAAAGCATAAGCGGTCCGGGCCATGGTAAGGCGACACCGTGGGAATACCGTGCGTGAGGCGCAAAGTGATATGAGTGTTACCGGCTGGGTCAATGTGACTTGGAATCGGGGTCACGACATATTCATACTAGAATTGTATTAACGGAAACATAATATATGTGTGAATACATAGACAAACATAGTGTCACTAGTATGCCCCTACTTGACTAGCTTGTTAATCAAAGATGGTTAAGTTTCCTAACCATAGACATGAGTTGTCATTTCATTAGCGGGATCACATCATTAGAGAATGATGTGATTGACTTGACCCATACATTAGCTTAGCACTTGATTGTTTAGTATGTTGCTATTGCTTTCTTCATGACTTATACATGTTCCTATGACTATGAGTTATGCAACTCCATTTACGGAGGAACACTTTGTGTGCTACCAAGCGTCACAACATAAGCTGGGTGATTATAAAGGAGCTCTGATTGTCTCACGGAGGTACATGTTGAGTTGGCGTATTCGAGATTAGGATTTGTCACTCCGATTGTCGGAGAGGTATCTCTGGGCCCTCTCGGTAATGCACATCACTATAAGCCTTGCAAGCAATGTGACTAATGAGTTAGTTACGGGATGATGCATTACGGAGCAGTAAAGAGACTTGCGATAGCGAGATTGAACTAGGTATTGAGATACGACGATCGAATCTCGGGCAAGTAACTATACCGATGACAAAAGGAACAACATATGTTGTTATCTTGGTTTGGTGATAAAGATCTTCATTACAATATGTAGGAGCCAATATGAGCATCAGGTTCGCTATTGGTTATTGACGGAGAGGTGTCTCGGTCATATACGCATAGTTCTCGAACCCGTAGGGTCCATGCGCTTATAGTTCGATGGCGGTTATATTATAAGTTTATGAGTTTTGATGTACGAAGGAGTTGAGTCGAATGAGATCGGAGACATGACAAGGAGTCTCGAAATGTTCAAGACATAAAGATCGATATATTGGGCGACTATATTCGGACTTGGAAGGTTCAGTGATTGGGTATTTTTGGAGTACGGATAGTTCTTGGTTGTGCTAAAGCATCCGCTATCGGTCTCTGAGTGCGTGGACAACACTCTCCCTCTCGTTGCTATGCATCACCATGATCTTGCGTGTGCGTAGGATTTTTTGAAATTACTCGTTCCCCAACATGTCGGAGAGGTATCTACTGGGCCCTTTCGGTAATGCACATCACTATAAGCCTTGCAAGCATTGTAACTAATGAGTTAGTTACGGGATGATGTATTCGGGCGAGTAAAGAGACTTGCGAGTAGCGATATTGAACTAGGTATTGAGATACGCGATCGAATCTCGGGCAAGTAACATACCGATGACAAAGGAACAACGTATGTTGTTATGCAGTTTGACCGATAAAGATCTTACGTAGAATATGTAGGAGCTAATATGAGCATCCAGGTTACGCTATTGGTTATTGACGGAGGCGTGTCTCGGTCATGTCTACATTGTTCTCGAACCCGTAGAGTCCTTGCAACAAAGTTCGATGGCGGTTATATTATGAGTTTATGTGTTTTGATGTACCAAAGGTAGTTGAGTCCCGGATGAGATCGGGGACATGACGAGAGTCTCTAAATGGTCGAGGCGTAAAGATCGATATATTGGGCGACTATATTCGGACATCGGAAAGGTTCAGTGATTAGTGTATTTTTAGTCTTAGGGAGTTCGAGAATTGGCCGGGAGTATATGGGCCTTATTGGGCTTTAGGGAAAGAGAGAGGAGAGGTTGGGCACCCCAAGGCCTAGTCCGGGTGGACTAGGGGAGGGCTCGCCCCTCCTTCCTTCTCTTCTCTCTCCCTTTCCTTGACTCTACTCCTACTACTTGGAAGGGAATCCTACTCACGGTGGGAGTAGGACTCCTCCTAGGCGCGCCATAGAGGTCGGCCCTCCCCTCCTCCACTCCTTTATATCACGAGGAGGGGCACCCACAGGAGACACAACAATTGATCTCTTATTCTTTTAGCCGTGTGCGGTGCCCCCCTCCACCATAATCCACCTTGATAATATCGTAGCGGTGCTTAGGCGAAGCCCTCCGTCGGTAGAACATCATCATCGTCACCACGCCGTCGTGCTGACTAAACTCTCCCTCAACACTCGGCTGGATCAGAGTTGAGGGGCGTCATCGAGCTGAGCGTGTTCTGAACTCGGAGATACCGTGCGTTTGGTACTTGATCGGTCGGATCGTGAAGATGTCGACTACATCAACGCGTTGTGCTAACGCTTCGCTTTAGGTCTCACAGTGCGTGGACACTCTCCCCTCTCGTTGCTATGCATCGGCATGAGCTTGTGTGTGCGTAGGATTTTTTGAAATTACTCGTTTAGCAACATATTGGTATATATAGGAGGAAGAAATCGTCGGGGGCCACGAGAGGCCACGAGGGTGGAGGCGGCGCCGAGGTCTCTGTTGCTGCTACCACTTGAGCACTGCGTTGGATTTCCTTGAAGAGGAAAGGGTGATGCAGCGAGTAGAGTAAGTATTTCCCTCGGTTTTGAGAACCAAGGTATCAATCCGGTAGGAGGCTACGCGAGTCCTCGTACCTACACAAAACAAATAGCTCCTGCAACCAACGCGATTAGGGTTGTCAATCCCTTCACGGTCACTTACGAGTGAGATCGATAGAGATGATAGATAATAATTTTGGTATTTTCGGTATAAATATGCAAAGTAAAATAAAAGGTAAAGTAAAAACCAAAGCAATAATAAAGCGTAGGAAGATTAATATGATAAAGATAGACCGGGGTCCATAGATTTCACTAGTGGCTTCTCTCAAGAGCATAAGTATTTTCACGGTGGGTGAGCAATTCTTGTTGAGCAATTGATAGAATTGAGCATAGTTATGGAAATATCTAGGTATGATCATGCATATAGGCATCACGTCAAGAGACAAGTAGATCGACTCTGCTGCATCTACTACTATTACTCCACTCATTGACCGCTATCAACATGCATCTAGAGTATTAAGTTAATGAAAGCAGATAGCATGTAAGCAAGATGACATGATGTAGAGGATAAATTCATGCAATATGATAAAACCCTGTTGGGAGCGTGAAGAAATTCAAAATTTTCAGCGCAACACCAAGATCAATCTATGGAGTAATCTAGCAACAAGGGAAGGAGAGTGCATCTACATACCCTTGTAGATCGCTAAGCGGAGCGTTACAAACGTGGATAAAGATTCGTACTCATGGCGATTCAGATCGCGGTTGATTCGATATAAGCACCGAACAATGGTGCCTCGCGTTCAACACACGTACAGCCGGGGCGTCTCCTCCTTCTTGATCCAGCAAGGGAGAGGAGAAGTTGAGGAGAACTCCGACAACCGCAGCGGCATGGTGGTGATGGGCTCGTGGTTCTCGGCGGGGCCGCCAAGCACTACGGAGGAGGAGGTGTTGGAGGAGGAGAGGGCTGCGCCGGGGAAGGTGTGGCTAACCTCTCTCTCTCACTATATATAGGGGGAGGGAGGGGGATCGCCTAGGGTTCCCTAGGGGGGGCGGCGGCCATGGGAAACCCTAGATGGGTTTGGCGCCCCCACCCCTAGGAAACTTGCCCCCCAAGCCGGGAGGGGTGGCTGCCCTAGGGTGGCGCCCCCACCTCTCGAGTTCGTGAGATGGGGTGGGAGGGCTCTCAGCCCCTCGGTGGGCTGATGTGCCCTCTCCCTTGGCCCATAAGGCCCCCCAAAGCTTCGGGGCCTCAAAACCCCTTTCGGACCGCTGGTCATCACAGGTACCCCGGAACAATTCGGACTCCAATACCCTTCGTCCAATATACCGATCTTCACCTACGGACCATTAGGAGCTCCTCGTCATGTCGAGGATCTCATCGGGACTCGAACAACAACCGGTAACCACATACTATTTCCCATAACAACTCTAGCGTCACCAAACCTTAAGTGTCTAGACCCTACGGGTTGGGAACCATCTGAGACATGACCGAGATGTTCTCGGTCAATAACCAACAACAGGATCTGGATACCCATGTTGGCTCCACATGTTCCACGATGATCTCGTCGGATGAACCACGATGTCAAGGATTCAAGCAATCCGTATGCAATTCCCTTTGTCTACCGGTATAGTACTTGCCGAGATTCGATCGTCGGTATCCCTATACCTTGTTCAATCTCGTTACCGGCAAGTCTCTTTACTCGTTCCGTAACACATCATCCGTGATCAACCCCTTGGTCACATTGTGCACATTATGATGATGCCCTACGAGTGGGCGAGATACCTCTCCGTCACGCGGAGTGACAAATCCAGTCTCGATTCGTGCCAACCCAGCAGACACTTTCGGAGATACCCTTAGTGCACCTTTATAGCCACCCGATTCGTTGTGGCGTTTGGTACACCAAAGCATTCCTACGGTATCCGGAGTTGCACAATCTCATTGTCTAAAAATGATACTTGACATTAGAAAAGCTTTAGCATCTGAACTACGATCTTTGTGCTAGGCTTAGGATTGGGTCTTGTCCATCACATCATTCTCCTAATGATGTGATCCGTTATCAACGACATCCAATGTCCATGGTCAGGAAACCGTAACCATCTATTGATCAACGAGCTAGTCAACTAGAGGCTTACTAGGGACATGGTGTTGTCTATGTATCCACACATGTATCTGAGTTTCCTATCAATATAATTATAGCATGGATAATAAGCGATTATCATGAACAAGGAAATATAATAATAATAACTAATTTATTATTGCCTCTAGGGCATATTTCCAACAGTCTCCCACTTGCACTAGAGTCAATAATCTAGTTCACATCGCCATGTGATTAACACTCATAGGTCACATCGCCATGTGACCAACATCCAAAGTTTACTAGTGTCACTAAACTAGTTCACATCATCATGTGATTAAGACTCAATGAGTTACGGGGTTTGATCATGTTTTGCTTGTGAGAGAGTTTTAGTCAGCGGGTCTACAACATTCAGATCTGTATGCGCCGCAAATCTCTAGGTCATATTGTAAATGCTGCTTCCACGCTCCACTTGAAGCTATTCCAAATGGTTGCTCCACTATACTTATCGGGTTTGCTACTCGAGTCACTTTCGGATAGGTGTTAAAGCTTGCATCGGCGTAACCCTTTACGCGAACTCTTTATCACCTCCATAATCGAAAACATGTCCTTATTTCCAATGATCCGTTCTGGTTCATTCTTGTACCCTTAGTGACTCATGGCAAGGCACACTTCGGTGCGGTACACAACATAGCATACTATAGAGCCTACGTCTGAAGCATAGGGGCGACCTTCGTCCTTTCTCTCTCTTCTGCCGTGGTGAGCTTTAACTCTTAACTTCATACCTTACAACTCAGGCAAGAACTCCTTCTTTGGTGATCCATCTTGAACACCTTCAAGATCATGTCAAAGTATGTGCTCATTTGAAAGTACCATTTAGCGGTTTTTGATCTATCCTCATAGATCTTGATGCTCAATGTTCAAGCAGCTTAATCCAGGTTTTCTATTGAAAAACACTTTTCAAATAACCCTATATGCTTTCCGGAAATTCTACATCATTTCTGATCAACAATATGTCAACAACATATACTCATCAGAAATTCTATAGTGCTCCCACTCACTTCTTTGGAAATACAAGTTTCTCATAAACTTTGTATAAACCCAAAATCTTTGATCATCTCATCAAAGCGTACATTCCAACTCCGAGATGCTTACTCCAGTCCTTAGAAGGATTGTTGGAGCCTTGCATGCTTGTTAGCATCTTTCAGGATTGACAAAACCTTCAGGTTGTATCACATACAACCTTTCCTCAAGAAAATTGTCGAGAAACAATGTTTTGACATCCTATACGCAAGATTTCATAAATAATGCGATGCTTGCTAATTCAATTCAACAGACTCTTAGCATCGCTTCTGGTGAGAAAGCCTCACCGTGATCAACTCCTTGAACTTGTCGGAAAACATCTTAACGACAAGTCGAGCTTTCTTAATGGTGATACTTACCATCATTGTCGTCTTTCTTTTAAAATCCATCATACTCAACAGCCTTACGATCATCGGGTAGTTACGCCAAAGTCTACACTTTGTTTTCATACATGGATCCTCTCTCGGATTTTATGGCCTCGAGCTATTTGTGAGAATCCGGGCCCACCATCGCTTCTCCATAGCTCGTAGGTTCATTGTTGTCTAGCAACATGACCTTCAAGACATGATTCTTGTACCATTTGAGTAGTATGCATCCTTGTCACCCCTGAGTGCGGTAGTGACTTGATCCGAAGTTTCATGATCACTATCATCAACTTCCACTTCAATTGGTGTAGGTGCCACAGGAATAACTTCACTGTGCCTGCTACACTGGTTGAAGTGATGGTTCAATAACCTTATCAAGTCTCCACCATCCTCCCACTCAATTTTGAGACAAACTTTTCCTCGAGAAAGGACCCGTTCTAGAAATAATCACTTTTGCTTACGGGTCGAAATAGGAGGTATACCCAACTGTTTTGGGTGTCCTATGAAGATGCATTTATCCGCTTTGGGTTCGAGCTTATCAACCTGAAAGTTTTTCACATAAGCGTCGCAGCCCCAAGCTTTCAAGAAAGCGATAACTTAGGTTTCTCAAACCATAGTTCATACGGTGTCATC
The DNA here is from genome assembly GCA_021605205.1 of Aegilops longissima. Taxonomy (NCBI): domain Eukaryota; kingdom Viridiplantae; phylum Streptophyta; class Magnoliopsida; order Poales; family Poaceae; genus Aegilops; species Aegilops longissima. Next base: position 17,790 of record JAHIAM010006799.1, read on the forward strand.
TCAGCGGAATTACGTGGTGCCCTATTTAAAGTGAGTGCGGTTGTCTCTAATGCCTAACCCATGAACGATAGTGGTAATTCGATAAGAGACATCATGGTACGCACCATATCCAATAGGGTGCAACTATGATGTTCGGACACACCATCACACTATGGCGTTCCAGGCGGTATTAATTGTGAAACAATTTCCACAATGTCTTAATTGCATGCCAATACTCATAACTCATATATTCATCTCTTATGATCATATCATAGACATTTTATCCTCTTGTCATGAAGATCTTCAACTTCACTCTGAAATTACTTGAGCCATTCAATAATTCAGACTTGTGTTTCATCAAGTAAATATACTCGATATCTACTCAAATCATCGTGAAGTAAGAACATAACGATATCCTGCGTGCCTCGGCACTCATTGGACTGCACACATCAAAATGTATTACTTCCAACAAGTTGCTTTCTTGTTCCATTTCTTTTTAAGCAGGCTTTGGTCATCTTGCCCATGTGGTATGATTTGCATGTCTCAAGTGAGTCCAAAGGTCCATCGCATGGAATTTCTTCATGCATATACACCAATAGACATGGTTAGCATGTCTCAAACTTTTCAAAGCGAGTGAGTCAAAGATCCATCAACATGGAGCTTCTTCATCGTTTATACCAATATGACTTACATGGCGATTGCCACAAGTAGGTGGTACTATCATTACTATCTTATATCTTTTGGCATGAACATGTGTATCACTCGATCGAGATTTAATAAACCATTCATTTTAGGTGCAAGACCATTGAAGGTATTATTCAAATAAGCAGAGTAACCATTATTCTCCTTCAATGAATAACCGTATTGCGATAGACATAATCCAATCATGTCTATGCTCAATGCAAACACCAAATAACAATTATTTAGGTTTAACACCAATCTCGAAGGTAGAGGGCGTGCGATGCTTGATCATATCAACCTTGAAACACTTCCAACACATATCGTCGACTCACCTTTAGCTAGTCTCCTTTTATTCCGTAGCTTTTATTTGAGTTACTAGCACTTAGCAACCGAACGGTATCTAATACCACTGGTGCTACTAGGAGTACTAGTAAAGTACACATTAACATAATGTATATCCAATATACTTCCGTCGACCTTGCCCGCCTTCTTATCTACCAAGTATCTAGGGTAATTATGCTCCAGTGGCTGTTCCCCTTATTACAGAAGCACTTAGTCTCGGGTTTGGGTTCAACCTTGGGTTTCTTCACTAGAGCAGTAGCTGATTTGCCGTTTCATGAAGTATCCCTTCTTGCCCTTGCCCTTCTTGAAACTAGTGGTTTCACCAACCATCAACAATTTGATGCTCCTTCTTGATTTCTACTTTCGCGGCGTCAAACATCGCGAATACTTCTAGGATCATCATATCTATCCCTGATATGTTATAGTTCATCAAGAAGCTCTAGTAGCTTGGTGGCAATGACTTTGGAGAAACATCACTATCTCATCCGGAAGATTAACTCCCACTCGATTCAAGTGATTATTGTACCCAGAAAATCTGAGTACAAGCTCAACGATTGAGCTTTTCTCCCTTAGTTTGTAGGCCAAGAAGCTCGTCGGAGGTCTTATACCTCTTGACGTGGGCACGAGCCTGAAATCCCAATTTCAGCCCTCGAAACATCTCAGATGTTTGCGACGTTCGAAATCGTCTTGGTGCCTTAACTCTAAACCATTTAACATTCTTGAACTATCACGTAGTTATCAAAAGCGTGTATATCGGATGTTACAACATCCACAGAGCGGCGTTAGAGGTTCAACACCTTGGCGATGCATTAAGGACATAAGCCTTCTTCCAAGCAGCGAGGACAATCCTCAATTTACGGACTTAGTCGCATAATACTTACTATCATCTTTCAACTGAATTTTCTCTAGGAACATATCTAAGCAGTGGGACTAAAGCGCGAGCTTACGACATAATTAGCAAAGACCTTTTGACTATGTTCAGGATAATTAAGTTTGTCTTATGAACTCCCACTCAGATAGACATCCCTCTTAGTCATCTAAGTGATTACATGATCCGAGTCAACTAGGCCGTGTCCGATCATCACGTGAGACGGACTAGTCATCATCGGTGAACATCTTCATGTTGATCGTATCTACCATACCACTCATGCTCGACCTTTCGGTCTCTTGTGTTCCGAGGCCATGTCTATACATGCTAGGCTCGTCAAGTCAACCTAAGTGTTTCCGTGTGTAAATCTGGCTTACACCGTTGTATGTGAGCGTTAGAATCTATCACACCCGATCATCACATGGTGCTTGAAACAACGAACTTTACATAGCGGTGCGATTAGGGGAACACTTTCTTGAAATTTTAATGAGGATCATCTTATTTACTACCGTCGTTCTAAGCAAATAAGATGCATAAACATGATAAACATCACATGTAATCAAAAAGTGACATGATATGGCCAATATCATTTTGCTCCTTTTGATCTCCATCTTCGGGCTCCATGATCATCATCATCACCGGCATGACACCATGATCTCCATCATCATGATCTCCATCATCGTGTCTCCATGAAGTTGTTTCGCCAACTATTACTTCTACTACTATGGCTAATGGTTTAGCAATAAAGTAAAGTAATTACATGGCGTTTATGTTGACACGCAGGTCATAAATAAATTAAGACAACTCCTATGGCTCCTGCCGGTTGTCATATTCATCGACATGCAAGTCGTGATTCCTATTACAAGAACATGATCAATCTCATACATCACATATCATTCATCACATTCTTTTGGCCATATCACATCACATAGCAAACCCAGCAAAAACAAGTTAGACGTCCTCTAATTGTTGTTTGCATGTTTTACGTGGCTAGTATGGGTTTCTAGCAAGACCGTTTCTTACCTACACAAAAACCACAACGTGATATGTCAATTGCTATTTACCATTCATAAGGACCCTTTTCATCGAATCCGATCCGACTAAAGTGGGAGAGACTGGCACCCGCTAGCCACCTTATGCAACAAGTGCATGTCAGTCGGTAGAACCTGTCTCACGTAAGTGTACGTGTAAGGTCGGTCGGGCTGCTTCATCCCACAATACCGCGAAACAAGATTGGACTAGTAGCGGTAAGCATATTGAACAAAATCAGCGCCCACAACAACTTGTGTGCTACTCGTGCATAGAATCTACGCAATAGATCTAGCTCATGATGCCCTTTGTTGGGGAGCGTGCAGAAATTCAAAATTTTCTCGCAACACCAGATCAATCTATGGAGTAATCTAGCAGCGAGGGAAGGAGAGTGCATCTACATACCCTTGTAGATCGCTAAGCGAGCGTTACAAAAGCGAATGAAGAGTCGTACTCGTGGCGATTCAGATCGCGGTTGATTCGATCTAAGCGCAGAACAACGGTGCCTCCGCGTTCAACACACGTACAGCCGGGGCGTCTCCTCCTTATTGATCCAGCAAGGGATAGGAGAAGTTGAGGAGAACTCCGACAACCTGCGGCGGCATGGTGGTGATGGGCTCGTGGTTCTCGGCAAGGCCGCCAAGCACTACGGAGGAGGAGGAGGTGTTGGAGGAGGGAGAGGGCTGCGCCGAGGAAGGTGTGGCTGCCCTCTCTCTCTCACTATATATAGGGGAAGGAGGAGGGGATGCGCCTAGGGTTCCCTAGGGGAGGCGGCGGCCATGGGGAAACCTAGATGGGTTTTGGCCCCACCCCTAGGAAACTTGCCCCCAAGCCGGGAGGGTGGCTGCCCTAGGGGTGGCGCCCCCACCTCTCCAGGTTACGTGAGATGTGGTGGGAGGGGCGCTCAGCCCCTTAGTGGGCTGATGTGACCTCTCCCCTTGGCCCATAAGGTCCCCCAAAGCTTGCTGGGGCCCCCGAAACCCCTTTGGACCGCTGGTCATCACCTGGTACCCCCGGAACAATTCAGGACTCCAATACCCTTCGTCCAATATACCGATCTTCACCTCCGGACCATTCCGGAGCTCCTCGTCATGTCCGGAATCTCATCCGGGACTCCGAACATCCTTCGGTATCCACATACTATTTCCCATTACAACTCTAGCGTCAACGAACCTTAAGTGTGTAGACCCTACGGGTTCGGGAACCATGCAAACATGACCGAGATGTTCTCCGGTCAATAACCAACAGCGGGATCTGGATACCCATGTTGGCTCCCACATGTTCCACAATAATCTCATCGGATGAACCATGATGTCAAGATTCAAGCAATCCGTATGCAATTCCCTTTGTCTACGGTATAGTACTTGCCGATATTCGATCGTCGGTATCCCGATACCTTGTTCAATCTTATTCTTGGCAAGTCTCTTTACTCGTTCCGTAACACATCATCCGTGATCAACCCCTTGGTCACATTGTGCACATATGATGATGTCCTACCGAGTGGGCGGAGATACCTCTCCGTCGCGGGTGACAAATCCAGTCTTGATTAGTGCCAACCGCAGACACTTTCGGAGATACCGTAGTGCACCTTTATTGCCACCCGATTCGTCATGGCGTTTGGTACACCAAAGCATTCCTCGGTATCCGGGAGTTGCACAATCTCATGGTCTAAGGAAATGATACTTGACATTAGAAAAGCTTTAGCATACAAACTACGATCTTTGTGCTAGGCTTAGGATTGGGTCTTGTCCATCACATCATTCTCTAATGATGTGATCCGTTATCAACGACATCCAATGTCCATGGTGAGGAAACCGTAACCATCTATTGATCAACGAGCTAGTCAACTAGAGGCTTACTAGGGACATGGTGTTGTCTATGTATCCACACATGTATCGAGTTTCCTATCAATACAATTATAGCATGGATAATAAGCGATTATCATGAACAAGGAAATATAATAATAATAACTAATTTATTATTGCCTCTAGGGCATATTTCCAACAACCCCATCTTGTTATCCTCGATGGAAACAATACAATATGTGCCTTGCTGCCCTACTATCCTTGGGAAAGGACACATAAGATTGAACCCAAAGCTAAGCACTTCTCCCATTGGAAGAAAAACCAATCTAGTAGGCCAAACCAAAGCTGATAATTGAAGAGACTTGCAAAGATAACCAATCATACATAAAAGAATTCAGAGAAGATTCAAATATTGTTCATAGATAGACTTGATCATAAACCCACAATTCATCGGTCTCAACAAACACACACGCAAAAGAAGATTACATGAATAGATCTCCACGAGAGAGGGGAGAACATTGTATTGAGATCCAAAAGAGAAAATTCCATCTAGCTACTAACTATGGACCGAAGGTCTGAATTAAACTACTCACACTTCATCGGAGGCTATGATGTTGATGTAGAAGCCCTCCGTGGTGGATTCCCCTTCGGTGAACTCTGGAATAGGCCCCAAGATGGGATCTCGTGGATCTGAGAAAGTTCTTGGCGGTGGAATTAGGTTTTGGCTCCGTGTCGATCGTTTGAAGTGCGTGAGGTATATATAGGAGGAAGAAATGCGTCGGTGGTGCCGTGGGGCCCACAAGGGTGAGGCGTGCCCCTACCTCGTGCCCACCTTGGAGCTTTCTTGGCGTAGGGTCCAAGTCTCTGTGTCATATTCGGTGAGAAAATCACGTTCCGAAGGTTTCATTCCGTTTGGACTCCGTTTGATATTCCGTTTCTTGAAACACTTTGAAATAGGCAAAAAAAAACAGCAATTCTAGGCTGGGCCTCCGGTTAATAGGTTAGTGCCAAAAATAATATAAAAGTGGAAAATAAAGCCCAATATGGTCCAAAACAGTAGATAATATAGCATGGAGCAATCAAAATTATAGATACGTTGGAGGCGTATCGGGCATCTAAGCTTAATTCCTGCTCGTCCTTGGTAGGTAAATGATAAAAAAAATTTTTGATGTGAAGTGCTACTTGGCATAATTTCAATGTAATTCTTCTTAATTGTGGTATGAATATTCAGATCCGAAAGATTCAAGACAAAAGTTCATATTGACATAAAAATAATAATACTTCAAGCATACTAACAAAGCAATCATGTCTTCTCAAAATAACATGGCCAAAGAAAGTTATCCCTACAAAATCATATAGTGCGGCTATGCTCTATCTTCACCACACAAAGTATTTAAATCATGCACAACCTCGATGACAAGCCAAGCAATTGTTTCATACTTTTGACATTTTCAAAACTTTTTCAATATTCACGCAATACATGGCGTGAGCCATGGATATAGCACTATATTTGGAATAGAATGGTGGTTGTGGACAAAAAGAAGCGAAGATAGTCTCACATCAACTAGGCGTATCAGCGGGCTATGGAGATGCCCATCAATAGATATCAATGTGAGTGTGTAGGGATTGCCATGCAGCGGATGCACTAGAGCTATAAGTAAAGCTCAACAAAAGAAACTAAGTGGGTGTGCATCCAAATCGCTTGCTCACGAAGACCTAGGGCATTTGAGGAAGCCCATCATTGGAATATACAAGCCAAGTTCTATAATGAAAGATTCCCACTAGTATATGAAAGTGACAAAATGAGACTCTCTATCATGAAGATCATGGTGCTACTTTGAAGCACAAGTGTGGTAAAGGATAGTAACATTGTCCCTTCTCTCTTTTCTCTCATTTTTTATTTGGGCCTTTTCCTTTTTATGGCCTCTTTTTCTTTTTTTTTTTTAGTCGGAGTCTCATCCCGACTTGTGGAAGTCATAGTCTCCATCATCCTTTTCCTCACTTGGGACAATGCTCTAAAATTATGATCATCACACTTTTATTTTCTTACAACACAACAATTACAACTCGATACTTAGAACAAAATATGACTCTATATGAATGCCTCCGAAGCGGTGTATCGGGATATGCAATGAATCAAGAGTGACATGTATGAAAGAATTATGAGCGGTGGCTTTGGCACAAATCGATGTCAACTACATGATCATGCCAACAATATGGAAATGATGAGGCGTGTCATAATAAGCGAAAGCAGTGGAAAGTTGCATGGCAATATATCTCGGAATGGCTATAGAAGTGCCATGATAGGTAGGTATGGTGGCTGTTTTGAGGAAGGTATATGGTGGGTGTATGATACCGGCGAAAGGTCTTGTGGTATTAGAGGCTAGCAATGGTGGAAGGAAGAAAAGTGCGTATAATCCATGGACTCAACATTAGTCATGAAGAACTCATATACTCATTGCAAAAATCTACAAGTTATCAAAGAAAAGTATTATGTGCATGCTCCTAGGGGGATAAATTGGTAGGAAAAGACCATCGCTCGTCCCCGACTGCCACTCATAAGGAAGACAATCAATAAATAAATCATGCTCCGACTTCATCACATAACGGTTCACCATACGTGCATGCTACGGGAATCACAAACTTTAACACATGTATTTCTCAAATTCACAACTACTCAACTAGCATGACTCTAATATCACCATCTTCATATCTCAAAACAATTATCAAGCATCAAACTTTTCTTAGTATTCAACGCACTCAAAAGGAAGTTTTACAAATCTTGAATACCAAGCATATTAAGATTATTAAGCAAATTACCATGCTATTTAAGACTCTCAAAATAATCTAAGTGAAGCATAAGAGATCAATAGTTTCTATAAAAAAATCCACCACCGTGCTCTAAAAGATATAAGTGAAGCACTAGAGCAAAACTATATAGCTCAAAAGATATAAGTGAAGCACATAGAGTATTCTATCAAATTCCAACTCATGTATGGCTCTCTCAAAGGTGTGTACATCAAGGATGATTGTGGTAACCTAAAAAGCAAAGACTCAAATCATACAAGGCGCTCCAAGCAAAACACATATCATGTGGTGAATAAAATATAGCTCAAGTAAAGTTACCGATGGAAGTAGGCGAAAGAGGGATGCCTTCAGGGCATCTCCAAGATTTGACTTTTGATGTCCTTATATTATATTGGGGTTCCATGGGCATTCCCAAGCTTAGGCTCTTTCACTCCTTGTTCCATAATCCATCAAAAGATTTCACCCAAAACTTGAAAACTTCACAACACAAAACTCAACAGAAATCTCGTGAGCTCCGTTAGCGAAAGAAAACAAAAGACCACTTAAAGGTACTGTAATGAACTCATTATTTATTTATATTGGTGTTAAACCTACTTTATTCCAACTTCTCTATGGTTTATAAACTACTTTACTAGCCATAGATCATCAAAATAAGCAAACAACACACGAAAAACAGAATCTGTCAAAAACAGAACAGTCTGTAGTAATCTGTAACTAAAGCAAACTTCTGGAACTCTAAAAATTCAGAAAAAATAGGAAGACCTAGGCAATTTGTTTATTGATCATCAGCAATTAGAATCACTATTTTATCACGTGCTGGTGATTTTTAACAATTGTTTTCGTGAACAGAAAGTTTCTGGAAATTACAGCAAGATCAAATAACTATCATCCAAGAAGATCCTATAGGTTTAACTTGGCACAAACACTAACTAAAACATAAAACCACATCTAAACAGAAGGTAGATGGATTATTTAATCTAAACAGAAGCAAAACCAAAAAACTAAAAATAAAATTGGGTTTCCTCCCAACAAGCGCTATCGTTTACGCCCTAGCTAGGCATAATAGCAAGGAATTTGCAGGGCCACTACCGAATGGCGACCCTAAAGAAAGCGCTGTCTAAGGCCGAAGACAAAGCGGCCAAGGCGCATCGGCGTGAAAAGCAAAAGCCGGGTAGGCGAGGTGCAGCAAGAGCTCAGGCTCTCGCCAAAAACACGAGTCCTTGGAGCTTGACTCTAAGGCAGAGTCTGAGCTTGAAGGCCCTCGAAGGTGCAAAACATGCAAGGCGAAGCCCAAAAGGCCCTCCGGAGATTGAGGCGGTTCGAGAAGATAGCAGCGGGTAAGGCATTCATTATGCAAAGCAAGCATGTGAAAGAAAATTTTCTTTTACTTACGAGTTCGGAGCTCTCGAGGGCGTCGCAGATCTTCCAGCGGTGTGTTGGATGCAGCGGAGTTTTACGGGCTGAGGAGGGAGCTTGACGGAGAAGTTGTTCGGTATCGGTATCTTTGGGACCGAACACCCAATGCCATGGCGACCAGCTGAAGCAACTGGTCGAGCTCCACAAAGCGGTCGAACAGGCCATGAAGGGTCTTATAGTCCGGATGTGGCTGGCGATCCCCTGCCTAACTGACTACTTGATGCGGTGAGGCGGCTTGTAGATGCCTGCCCGGTTTGAAGTCATCAAGCGGTCCGTCGCATCGAAGGTGCCGCAGGGCCTTTGCCCGTCTTGAAAGTGCCTTTGGCGAAGATGGGCCGAGAAGAAGCTGGTGAAGGAGGGCCGCCCGCGGAAGCAAGAACATCGCCACCCGAGATGTATTATAGCGGTGTCTGAAGGGTTCCGCTTGTGGCGGAGGAATGTGCTAAAGATGTAATTTTGAATGAATGTGCTCATGTGATCCTGTAATTATGAAAACTAGTTCATTTGCGATATACAGCGCTTTTTGAATTTAAAATATTACCTTCATTTGGCCGTTTATAAAAATCGAGAGTTGGCGATCGTAAACACGCCCCATGCAACTAATCTTTGGGGTGTTGGGATAAATCTGAGCACTCTTTTACCATTTTGGGTCCTCAGAGGAGGTGCTCAGTATAGCGAACGAGCAATCAAACTATAATGCTTTATCACTCTCCTTAGCCATAGAAGTCTACAATTTTAAATTTTGGCGAAGCTCTAGTATTCGGAAGGCGAATTTGGGCGCTATATCGCCTAAATCGGGCAAGGGCGACTCCTCGCTTGAAGCGAAAAAAGTCTTTAAGGACTTGAGACCTCTCGAACAGCGACCAGCTCTCTCCTTATCATGACGATCAGTTTTGGCTTTCTCTACCGAGGTGCTCGTTCGGAAGAACGGGACACAATCATGATAGTTCTCCCGTGCTATCTTAGCGATATTGCGGAATGTAAGGTACCAAAACATGGGATCGAGCAAACCCAACTGTTGACCCAAGACATGATTGGAGCTGATGCATATAGTGCTATAAGTTGGGGTGCCGCCTTGTCGAAAGTGTTAGGACTTCTCACGCTGTGTTATGGGGTATCTGAAAGCCCACAGCATCTTGGCCGTACCAGAATGTACGGGTGCCGATTGTCATAAATAAACATATAAGAAAAAGAATAGATAATGCAATAATAGACTAATGCTATGCATTATTATTTAAAGAATACTGTCGGTGTCAAAACCGGCGGATCTCGGGTAGGGGGTCCCGAACTGTGCGTCTAAGGCGGATGGTAATGGGAGGCGGGAGACACGATGTTTACCCAGGTTCAGGCCCTCTCGATGGAGGTAATACCCTACTTCCTGCTTGATTGATCTTGATTATATGAGTATTACAAGAGTTGATCTACCTCGAGATCGTAGAGGACAAACCCTAGAAGCTAGCCTATGGTATGATTGTTGTTGTCCTACAAACTAAACCCTCCGGTTTATATAGACCTTTGGAGGGGCTAGGGTTACAGTCGGTTAGAAGGAGGAGATCTACATATCCGTATTGCCAAGCTTGCCTTCCACGCCAAGGAGAATCCGATCCGGACATGGGGCGAAGTCTTCAATCTTGTATCTTCATAGTCAACAGTCCGACCAAAGGATATAGTCCTGCATGCGGATACCCCTAATCTAGGACTCCCTCGGTAGCCCCGAACCAGGCTTCAATGACAATGAGTGCAGCTTGCTTGATTGTTTCGGCATTGCAAAGGCGGGTTCTTCTCCAAATCCTGAATACCCGTTGAATAGTGTCGGCTTCCCATAAGCGTTAGCTTCTTGGCTTCCACATCCAATAATGGCTATCTTCCGCGTGTCGGCGAATCACGAAAGTGAAACATTTTACATTTGCCACCACGGCTATGTGAGTAAAGCTGTCTATTAAAGAGATGGGGATTCTTATATCCAAATCACACCATCCTCCCAGTATCCATCGGGCGGCTCTGGAAAAATTCCTTCGGCATGGTGCGGCCATCGCAGCTCCTCCTCTCGCTCCCAGCCCTAAGCCCATAGATTGGAAGAAGTGTTCCATCCCTTACGATCAATTAGTGGAGTTACAAACCGAGTTTCTCCCTCCAGTATATGGTCCCCATTTGAGGCGGGCTCGCCACCTACAATGGCGGGGAGCAAGTGGAAGCTTACCAACCCCTCCAAGGGGCGGTATGCCTTGTCCCTTATTTATTAAGGGACTCGGTTTCAATCCATCCGTTCCTCAGGGCTCTGGAGTTTCTGACCTCGGTTGCATAACTTCACCCTGCTTCCATATTACATCGCTGGTTATGTAGCTCTTTGTGAGCTGTTTACGGGCTGCAAAGCTCATTTCATCTGTGGAAGAAGCTATTCGCCTTGTGCCCGTGCGCAAAGGGGTCAATAAATCAAGTGGCGGGCGAAATATGGCGCATTGCGGGACGAGATACATGCGGTACCCGAAGAAAACGTCGAAGACTGGCCTTGGTGGTTTTATATGGAGGGCGTCCCCTTCGGATCCTATTCGGATTGGTCTTCCGAGTTCAACAATGCCCCTTTGAAAAAGCGCGAAGTGGCGCCCTCGAGCCCTCGGGAGGAAGATATGAGAGCGTCCTTTACGATGGGCGGATAAAGTGCTAGCTCAATCAGGCTGACAATAACCGAGGTTATGTCAATATGCATTATCGCGGGGGTGCAGCCACTTCAATATCGAGGCCACCCATGTGGCACTTCAGCAGGGAAGATGATGCCACTGCTGCGGGCCTAAGGGACGGACTCGATTCTTGCTCTAGCAAAATTACGTCTGATTTGTATAAGGGAGAGGAAGAGGTTCCTCCGCATCAAGCCATGGGATGGATTCTCCATGTACAACCCTCCAAGCTGGGTGAGGTGCCACTTTTTACTCCCATCCTTCCGCCTTCATCGTCATACATTTTACCTTGCCGTTTCATGGCAGGAACTGCGAAAAGCATTAAGGGAGGTCAACATCCCACCTCCACAACCGGAGGATCCTGGCCGGGCCCTCGACCCTGGCCTCGAAGAGGATCTGGACATATTTGTGGAGCTGATCGTGGGATATTCTATCAATTAAGCTGTGATGATGCCATGGTGGCCATTATAGCTGACTATCCTGGGCAACTCCCTACCTCGCATGTAAGTAAAACCAGAGTCTCGTCTTCCAAGAAGGATCCCCTTTTATGCACTTCACCCATCGTACATGTATGGTGTTTTCAGGAAGGCCCTACGGGCGCCATGCGAACCCATGGTGACTTCGCCAACAAAGGCGCGAAGCGGGCGGCTGAAAAGGAATGCGATCGGACGGAGCAGCGGCTGAAGGTATGATACAAAACCTCGCTCCGTGGTTTTCGTCTTTAAAAACATAATAACACTCATGTTTCCTAGAAAAAGCTGGCGGACTATATCCGGAGAGGTTGCCGATCACGCCTCCACCGGTCGGGCTCGGGGCGGACATTAAGCGGAAGCTAACTGCAGAGCACGGGCGGATGCTCCTCCTACGGAGGATGCGGATAAAATATCCGCTACAAATTCCGAAGTGGAGGCGCCATGAATCACAGAGTGTCGTCGGGCGTAATTACGTGACACTTGTTTCTCCCAAGAGGCGTTTGATGCCTTCAACTCGGGGGACAGCGTACATCCGTGCTGCTCAAATTGGTCTTGCGAGCCACGAACCGGTATGTAAAGGATATCTGGTAAGAAATTTTGATGATTATATATATCGGTAGCCACGAGACTTGAAACAGTTAGCACAACTGATTTAAGGATCATTATTTGTGCTGAGTTCTTCTGAGAGAAGAATATCCAATTGTCTCAAGAGCTGGAAGAGTGCAAGGCCTAGCTCTTGGCGCGATTGCCGCATTGAAGGAGTCAGAAGGCCCCTCTAGTAACACTTGTTTCAAAGAATGATATGTACCGGATAGTATGCGGCATGCGCAAATCTACCAATAGTCATTGCGGATGACTCGGAGTGAATCGGATGAGCAACATGTAAGCGGCAGCTAAAGGCTAGAAAGCGTGCTTACGAAAGTTAGGCGGGAGAAAACAATCTTCAAGGCGCCAATACCTAGCTGAGTGTGGGCGAGGATGTTCGAGCCCAGCTTGCGGACTCGTGAAGGAGAATAAGCGGCTTCGACGCGGCATTTTTAGTAAGTGCTTGAGCGAACTGTTGAAAGAGTTCGGCAAAAGCCGCCTAACGAGTTATGGCTGCGGTATCTTTGGCCAGTGCGTCCGGAGGAGATGCCGAGTGCGGGTGATCTTCTGAGGAGCTCTCTGGCTGCACGAACAAGTTCGGCGGTGATGCGAGTATGCCGGGCCTTGTGGCCATCCGTCTCCTTGCCGGAGGCATTGGAAACTTCCGAGAAGCTCAATGGGCCAGCGGCAGCGCTTTCGATTATGGAAGATATCGGCCTGCCGTCAAGGTGCCGAGGAAGCACAGGCCATGGTGAAGCGTGGTATACCAAGGCTGACCCAAACCACATGGCGAGTCGGACGGTGGGGCCCGATGGGAAAGAGATCCCGTCGGTTTGGTGTATGACCAAATAGAATTAGCATGAAGTATTCCCAATAGGATTGTAGGCTAGACAGCTGTTGATCGCTCGTCGTATCTACTTTTCAAACACTTCGCCCTTGTTTTGGACTCTAACTTGTATGATTTGAATGGAATTAACCGGATGGCCGCTGTTTTTCAGCGGAGCTGCCATGATGTTGTTTATGTGCGAGAAAACAAAAGTTCTCGGAATGACTGAAACTCACGGAACATCTCAGAAAAATAATAATAAATCCTCGCCAAAGATGAAGACCGGGGCCCACACCTGTCCACGAGGTGGGGCGTGCCCCTACCTCATAGGCCCCCAGAGACCTTCAGCGCCAACTCCAACTCTATATATTGGCTTTCGAAGAAAAAATTAGAGAGAAGAAATCATCGCGTTTTACGATCTGCGGACCGCCGCCAAGCCTAAACCCTCTCGGGAGGCTGATCTGGAGTCCGTTCGGGGCTCAGGAGAGAATTAAATGCCATCGTCATCATCAACCATCCTCCATCACCAATTTCATGATCTTGACCGCCGTGCGTGAGTAATTCCATCGTAGGCTTGCTGGGCGGTGATGGGTTGGATGAGATCTATTATGTAATCGAGTTAGTTTTGTTAGGGTTTGATCCTAGTATCCACTATGTTACGAGATTGATGTTGCTATGACTTTGCTATGCTTAATGCTTGTCACTAGGGTCCAGTGCCATGATTTCAGATCTGAACCTATTATGTTTTCATGAATATATGTGAGTTATTGATCCTATCTTGCAAGTCTATAGTCACTGTTATGTGTTATGATCCGACAACCCAGTGACAATAATCGGGATACTTCTCGGTGATGACCATAGTTTGAGGAGTTCATGTATTCACTATGTGCTAATGCTTTGTTTGGTTCTCTATTAATAGGAGGCCTTAATATCCTTAGTTTCCATTAGGACCCGCTGCCATGGGAGGTAGGACAAAAGATGTCATGCAAGTTCTTTTCCATAAGCACGTATGACTATATTGAATACATGCCTACATTACATTGATGAATTGGGGCTAGTTACTGTGTCACCCTATGTTATGATTGTTACATCATGATCCGCATCCGGCATAATTATCCATCACCGATCCAATGCCTCTGAGTTTTCCATCTCTGGTTTACGCTTATTTACTTTCCGTTGCTCTGTTACAATCACTACAAAATACCAAAAATATTACTTTTGCTTTCATTACTCTTTTGTTACCGTTACCACCACTATCATATTACTTTGATACTAAATACCTTGCTGCAGATATTAAGTTATCCAGGTGTGGCTGAATTGACAACTCGGTTGCTAATACTTGAGAATATTCTTTGGCTCCCCTTGTGTCGAATCAATAAATTTGGGTTGAATACTTTACCCTCGAAAGCTGTTGCGATCCCCTACACTTGTGGGTTATCAAGACTAATTTCTGGTGCCGTTGCCGGGGAGCATAGCTGTTGGGGAACGTAGCAGAAATTCAAAATTTTCCTACGTGTCACCAAGATCTATCTATGGAGAAACTAGCAACGAGGGAAGGAGAGTGCATCTACATACCCTTGTAGATCGCTAAGCGGAGCGTTCATGAGAACGGGGTTGAAGAGTCGTACTCGTCATGATCCAAATCACGGAGATCCTAGTGCGAGCAGACGGCACCTCGCGTTCAACACACGTACAGCCGGTGGCGTCTCACGCCTTGATCCAGCAAGAGAGAGGGAGAGGTTGAGAAGACTCCATCCAGCAGCAACACAGCGGCATGGTGGTGATGGAGGGCGTGGCAATCCCTGAGGCCGCCAAGCACCAAGGGAGAGGAGGAGGAGGAGGCGGGGCTGCACCAGAGGAGAGAACTCATGTGTGTTGGGCAGCCCAAAACCTCAAGTATATATAGGGAAAGAGGGCTGCGCCCCTTTAGGGTTTCCACCCAAGGGGTGCGGCCAGCCTAGATGGGACTTGGGGGGCGGCCAGAGGGGAGGAGTGCCTCCCAAGTCAAGTGGAGGCCCTCCCCTTAGGGTTCCCCCTTCCCATGCGCATGGGCCTTGGGGGCTGGTGCCCTTGGCCCATTATGGCTAGGCGCCCCCCTACAGCCCATGCTACTGTATTGGGCGTGGTGGAACAATTTCCGGACCTCCGGACCCCTCAAGAATCCTCCGGAACCTTACAGAAGCTTCGGTACAATACCGAAAAAACCGAACTTTCAGGAACTGAACAACAACTTTCCATATATAAATCTTTCTTTATAACCTAAGCGTCATGAACCTTAAGTGTGTAGACCCTACGGGTTCGGGAGACATGTAGACATGACCGGGGCGTTCTCGGTCAATAACCAACAGCGGGATCTGGATACCCATGTTGGCTCCCACATGTTCCACGATGATCTCATCGGATGAACCACGATGTCAAGGACTCAATCGATCCGTATACAATTCCCTTTGTCTAGCGGTATTGTACTTGCGAGATTCGATCGTCGGTATCCGATACCTTGTTCAATCTCGTTTCCGGCAAGTCTCTTTACTCGTTCCGTAACACATCATCCGTGATCAACCCCTTGGTCACATTGTGCACATATGATGATGTCCTACCGAGTGGGCCCGGAGATACCTCTCCGTTTACGGGTGACAAATCCGATCTCGATTCGTGCCAACCCAGCAGACACTTTCGGAGATACCTGTAGTGCACCTTTATAGTCACCCGATTCGTTGTGGCGTTTGGTAC